>JANRMT010062856.1:114465054-114487371 GCA_026402145.1 Polypterus bichir lapradei
AACGCCGCCTCACATGGTGACCAAGCTGCAGGCTATGGACGTATATATGTACGTAAATAGGATTTAGTTAGCGTTGGGAACCCGTGTACCAAATTTCTTGAAGATGGGCCCATAAGTAACAAAGACTGTTGAAAAGTTCAATATGGTGGCCGACAGTGGCATCATACCACCGAAATAAGTACGTACATTGGTTTCGGTTAGTGCAGGGAAGCCGCCTACCAAATTTCGAGAAGATGAGGCCATAAATAAGAAAGTTCAACATGGCGGACGTTGTTGATCGTTACGCGTAGAATTTCGAAATGAAACCTGCTTAACTTTTGTAAGTAAGCTGTAAGGAATGAGCCTGCCAAATTTCAGCCTTCTACCTATACGGGAAGTTGGAGAATTAGTGATGTTGGAAAATTCAATATGGCGGCTGACAGTGGCGTCATACCACCGAAATAAGTACGTACATTGGTTTTGGTTAGCTCAGGGAAGTCACCTACCAAATTTCGTGAAGATGGGGCCGTAAATAAGAAAGTTCAACATGGCGGACGTTGTTGACCGTTATGACCGTTATGCGTAGAATTTCGAAATGAAACCTGCTTAACTTTTGTAAGTAAGCTGTAAGGAATGGGCCTGCCAAATTTCAGCCTTCTATCTACACGGGAAGTTTGAGAATTAGTGACGTTGGAAAGTTCAATATGGCGGCTGACAGTGGCGTCATACCACCGAAATAAGTATGCACATTGGTTTCGGTTAGCGCAGGGAAGCTGCCTACCAAATTTCGTGAAGATGGGGCCATGAATAAGAAAGTTAAATATGGCGGACGTTGTTGATCGTTATGACCGTTACGCGTAGAAGTTCGAAATGAAACCTGCTTAACTTTTGTAAGTAAGCTGTAAGGAATGGGCCTACCAAATTTCAGGCTTCTACCTACACGGGAAGTTGGAGAATTAGTGACGTTTGGAAAATTCAATATGGCGGCCAACAGTGGCGTCATACCATCGAAATAAGTACGTACATCGGTTTCGGTTAGCGCAGGGAAGTCACCTACCAGATTTCGTGAAGATGGGGTCAGCCTTCTACCTACACGGGAAGTTTGAAAATTGGTGACGTTGGAAAGTTCAATATGGCGGCCGACAGTGGCGTCATACCATCGAAATAAGTACATACATCGGTTTCGGTTAGTGCAGGGAAGCCGCCTACCAAATTTCGTGAAGATGGGGCCATAAATGAGAAAGTTCAACATGGCGGACGTTGTCGACCGTTATCGACCGTTATGACCGTTACGTGTAGAATTTCGAAATGAAACCTGCTTAACTTTTGTAAGTAAGCTGTAAGGAATGAGCCTGCCAAATTTCAGCTTTCTACCTACATGGGAAGTTGGAGAATTAGTGATGAGTCAGTCAGTCAGTCAGTCAGTCAGTCAGTCAGTCAGTCAGTCAGTGAGTGAGTGAGGGCTTTGCCTTTTATTATTATAGATTGGTGGTACTGAGATTGGTGTCGTGAGGATTAGTAGGATCATAGGATTGGAGAGGTTCACTGTGGACCAATCATGTTGCATATCTCTGTCTCTCCCTCTCTCTCTTTTACTTGCTAGTTCTATTGCACAGTTTGTAGCCTGGCAACATGGCCTACAGAAGGCACTGCCCACAAGTAAATTACTCTTTTAGTCCCAATCACCAGTCCACTCAAAGACACCAAGAAAAAGGGAGCCCCCAATCTGACTGAAATCCCAGCTCCTCAATTACTATCCATCCATTATCCAACCCGCTATATACTAACTACAGGGTCAAGGGAATCTGCTAGAGCCAATCCCAGCCAACACCGGGTGCAAGAAAGGAAACAAACCCCGGGCAGGACGCAAACTCTCTGCAGGGCACACACTAGGGACAATTTAGGATCACCAATGCACCTCACCTGCATGTCTTTAGACTGTGGGATGAAACCAGGGTACTCAGAGGAAACCCACGCAGACGCAGGGAGGACCTGGGAAGCAAACCCGGGTCTCCTAACTGCGAGGCAGCAGCACTATCACTGCGCCACTGTACTGCCCCTCCTCAATTACTATCCCTTGCATATTGATGAAATTTACAATGTGCAGAAAAAAAAAACAGTAGTAATGTCATGACTTAGTCACTCATAGCAGTTTAACAAACCAAGTAGGGCATCTTTAATTTTGTCAGTATCCTTAACACAAGTTTAAAAGGAAACCTTCATCAAAAAATTAAAAAACAGTGTAAAGTAGATGGCTTGTTGTGTCTTCCTCCTGAATTCTTTTAGTGAATTTTGCCTTTGATTTTTAGTTTCTAATCATATACAGGGGAGAGAGAAATAATGTATATATTAATGTTCAGGACCTAATACAGCCAATCTTTGCCTTTGGAAAACAGCTTCAGTCTTTCTTGAAATATTGTCATACAAGTCCTAAAATATGTTTAGTGGGATATTGAACCATTCTTCAACAAAGAAAGCCTCAAGACCTTTTAGTAAAGAATGAGCAAGAAACCTGCTTTGTATGCCAGCAGCCATACCACATGTAGGGAATCCATTCCCAGATGGGTCTATCCATTCCTGGGAATTTGGGAATCCCGCATGTCATTCCCGGGAATCCTGGGCTCACGGGGATGACACAGTGCACGGGCATCTCACATGTGAACGGTTTTGGAACGACCGACACTTATTTTTAATAAAACTACTGCAATATGTTGACACCAATAAAAGACTAACCTTATCTACAAGCAGTTCATGCTGTCATATAAGTACATGTATCTAGTTCAGGGGTGCCCACACTTTTTCGGCTTCTGACCTACTTTTAAAATGACCTGGTCGAAATGATCTACCTACATTAAAAATGATATATATATCAGTGTTCAATATATATATATATTGCATAGTTTTACTGTCAGATAATGCAAAGAGTATGCAACACGTGTTTTGCCTTAATTCTGGGTTCATCAGGCGTACACACGCACTGCACCCCCTCTTGTGGATCGAACCTCGGGCGTCAGCGTTGAAGCCTCTTTATGTTGCGCCACGGCGTGTGGTTCATTTATTTGACATCATGTAGATTAGGGTAATTACATTCATGGCATCCGTAGTCTGAATCACAATCTGATTGTATGGGTGGTTACCTACCAGGTAACGCTAGTGGTTGGTCTGCAAGTAGGCAAACATCTGCCACAGTTTCCTCTTTATTTGCAGGAAGCGGATAATAGATTTTTGCATAGTTTTACTGTCAAATAATGCAAAGAGTATGCAACACGTGTTTCGCCCGAATTCTGGGCTCATCAGGCGTACATACTCACTACAACCCCTCTCGGGGATTGAACCTCGGACGTCAATGTCAGAGGCAAAGCCACGGCGTGTGGTTCGTTTATTTGACAGCATGTAGATCGGGGTAATTACTTTCATGGCATTCGTAGTCTGAATCACAATCTGATTGTATGGGTGTATGTGGGATGACCAGTGTGTTAGAAGAAAAATGATCTCAGAATGGCCGCCCTGTATGTCAATCAAGTGGCAAATGCCATAGGGAGGATATATGATAGACTAACATTTAAAAAAAAAATTTTGAATGCAACGTGATCTACCTGCACTACCTTTCTAATCTATTAGTCAATCGCAATCGATGTATTGGGCACCCCTGATCTAGTTAGTTGCAGTAATAAGAGCATAGAAAGCACAACGTGTCCAGCGTGCGTCGTCCAGGCAAGAGCGCACCTTCATGCAGAGTACACCAGCCGCTGAGAAAGCACACTCTGCCTCCACTGAAGTAGGCGGCAAAGTCATTAGATACTGATACACTTATTCTAAACAATGCCCGCGCTTGCCGTTGCTCTGAAACACCGTCATTTCAGCTTCTACTGATGCATCCAGTTTCTTGTCATCATATCATTCTGTGATGGCAAGTTTCTTGGCGCAGATAATGCGGATGCAACAGACTGACGCATTGCAATTTCAAGTTGCTGTTCAAAGCTGTTGTCTGAGAGACGTCAATGAAGTCTGCCCCATCCCGGCATTTGTGAGCTGCAGAGTGCAGACTCCTCCCAGTCCACTGTGGTCAGTCTTAGTGGGAGCCGGGAGACTGACTGCTGCTGGTCTGTTGTTGACTAAATTAATCGGCAACACACTACACCGTGGGCCAAAAAACCGTGCCACCTAATTATTTTCAACCATAACTCTGTTATTTCTTGATCGATTTTTACACTTTTACACACTATATATGCGAGCTTGGCCGTTCCCGGTTTTCCGGGAATTACATCACTTCCATTCCCGGGAATGCGGGAATGAAAAATGTCTGGTAATCGGGAGCCCTGGAATGGATTCCCTAACCACATGCACTTCAGAACAGGTAATCCATTTGAAGCTAAGCATGTTTGGGCCAGGTCAGTACTTGGATGGGAGACCAACCAGGAAAAGCTTGGGTTGCTTTAGGAAGAGGTGCTGGCGAGGCCAGTGGAGGCACTTACCCAGTGGTCTGAATGTGGATCTGAGTGCTCCAATGCAGTTACAGGGACATGTGGACCTGACTGTCTGTTGTCATTAAAGATCCCTGGGCATCCTTCGTAAAGAGTAGGTTGTATCCTGGCTAAATTGTTCATCACGGCCTAGTCATTTTGCTCCCCTCAAATCATCCCCTATCTCAAATTGACTAACTACCTCTCACCTCTTCACCAACTTAACAGCTATTGTGTGGTGACTTTACTGACACAAAATGGCTGCCGTCGCATCATCCAGGTTGATCCTGCACATTAGTGGTGGTTGGAGTGTCTTCCCAATCACTATGTTGAGCACTTTGAATAGTGGGAAAAGCACAATAGAAATGCAAAGAATTATTATTATTATTCTGTGCTCTAGAACTTTCCATTAAGGGTCAGTGACCTATAGATCTGGTGACTTGGCCATGGAAGACATTCTGGTGTTAATGAAATCAATGTTGGATCAGTTTATCAGTGTGTATGAAGTCAGTATCATTATGAAATGTAGAAATGTCATGATGGAACGCTGTTTGCACCACAAAGTGCACCTAGTCCAATAAAAAAGATCTTGTATTCCTTGATATTTATACAATGAAGTAGAGCAATCTTTGGCTCCATTGACTTTCCACTACGATGGCTCCCCATATCATTGTGGATCCCACAAAATGTTTTAACAATTGACAACAGATTTTGTTTGTTGAAGGCAGTTATTAACTTTCTTGAAATGAAGACCTGTCCAGATGTAGGAAATATAGTAAAGGACTCATTCATTGATTATGACACATCAGACCATATTACTTTTTCCATTGCTGATGGATCCAAGGTTTGTACTCCTCACTCCAAGGCATACACCTTGGTATTTTGGCCTTGGAAATAAGCAGTTTCCAAATAGCTTCTCAATTGAGAATTCCAGCATTGTGAAAGCACATGGCTTACAGTTTCTTTTTAGATTGGGTGTCAAAGGTGTTGCTGTTGTAGATTTTGAAGCTGTACTTTAGTGAGATTTAGCAACTGTCCTGTGATGCATCTGTTTATGTGTGTTGGTGTGCTTTGTCTTGCCGCCACTGCTTTTTTAGCCATTGCACTCTGTCCAGCTGTCATTGCTTTTTGAGACTATAATTTTGCAGTCCAGGCACTGACTATCTGGTCTCTTTGGAATTTTGTTAGTCGCTTCACATTGATTTGAAAATTTATCTTCTATAGCTGACACATATTGCTAATTGGAAATGAAGCTATTATGACTCACCTGTACAGCTGCTTTTGCAACTAAATTGTATTTATTTGAAACTAAACCCTTTTTTTTCTTTTCCCATGTGTGATGTTTCCATTATTTTGTCCACCACCTTTGTTTTCTTATAAACATGAGTAAAGAATACCCTTGACCTTTACATATCCATTATATTAGTGGAATAGTTCTTTTGAAACCCTTGCTTTATCACCCTTACACATTTAACTTGAGGAAGTTTTTTAAACTGCTTATGTAAAACACAATTCAGTTCTTCATTCGTGTCAAAGTTATGTTTGGAATTATTGTTTGTATTTAAATATAATGAATTAATTTTGAGGGGCTTAAGAATATGAAAATCAGATGTGCACTTGTGGAATGCATCTTACAGCTGTAGAGCTTCAGTGTTCAATATTATTTCTGCACAGTAAAGCATTTTTTTGAGGTGTGCTAATATTGAACCATATATTTGTCAAAATTAAATTTCCCGTTAACAGTTTAGACAGCTGAGTCTTGTCAAACCTATTAACTCCTATAAAGAAAAGACATGTTAAATAACTGGACAAGGCAGAAAATACAATTGTACTTGCATTTTTTGGGTTAGGATTTAGATGTTTTTGTGTATTAATCAGTTCAGACATTATAAAGCTTGTGGAGGTCTTTTTTTAAAATGGCAGCTATTTGGCCATGCTGAAGATTTTATTTTATTAGTGTTACAACTCACACATACCACATATATACAGTATAGTATAATGCTATACAATATATGTAATTTATATTTGCTAATTATGGACACACACAAACACACACAGTGTTTATTATGTTACAATATTTCTTATGATAGTCTGTAACCTTATAATTTGTGTATAGAAACTGTCCCTGAATCTACTGGTGTTAGTGTCAGTGGTCCTATGCTTTTTCCGGAAGAAAGGAGAGAGCAAATTAACTGTGCTGAAGGTCTTTAATTATACAGTTTGTGTCTCTACAGCAGCGAGTGTTGTACGTGTCCTGAACAGAAGGCAGCTAGGTGCCGGTGATTGTCTTTGCCACCTTCACCACCCTCTACAAGGCTTTACCATCTTGAGTTGAGCCGTACTAGGATGTCATTTAGTCAGTGGTATGGATTCTGCTGTGCGCATGTAGATGTTGGTGAGAATAAATGTGGACATATGGGGAAGTAGCCTTTTGACAAAAGCTGCTGTCTCCACAATATCCTTTCTGATGTAGATGGAAGAATTGTGTACCTTCTGCTTTCTGAGGTTTATGACCAGCTATTTGATTTAGCTGACATTAAGGGTGAGGCTGTTGTCTTGCCACCACTGAATCGTCAGGTAAATCACTTCTCTGTAAACCATTTCATCATTGTTATTGATTAGGACTATTATGATGCTATCATCAGTAAATGTAATGCTGGAGTTGGAGCAGTGTTTGGCCACATAGTTGGAGATGAACAAGGAGCAAACAATAGTGCTGTGCAACTATTCTATGGAGTACCTGTGCTGAGGGCCAGCACGGAAGATGTGATCCTGCCAAACCTTACATCCTGAGGTCAGTTGGTGAGGAATTCCAAAGTCCATTTGACAAAAACTACATGTCTGTTGCCATAGAAAACAACATGCAAAAATAAAATCAACCTTTGCTTAGTCACTCAGATTTGTGACAGTGTGAAGATGAACTTTGCCCAAACAAAAAAATTGGGTGAGGTTTATTGTTTCATGATTTACTTCTTGATTACATTCATTTTTTTTGCATCATAAATTCTGTATACAGTGGTGCTTGAAAGTTTGTGAACCTTTTAGAATCTATATATATAATTCACTAAGGCAAGACACCCATGGAAAGCATGCCGGAAGGGGCGTGGATTCACTAAGCCGCTGACAAGTAAGACACACACGCAGGAAGGAGCTACACCCACCAACTCCAAGACCATTGGATACGACGACAACTCGCAGAGCCACGCCCACCAACTCAGACGCGACGACACAGAAAAACCGGCGTCATTTATATTCGTCTGTCGTAGAGGCCACATGCACTTCCGAGCCACGTTGACTGTTCATAGAGGCATGTTTCTCGCGGAGGTGAATTGCCATATGCAGCGTGTAAAACGGTTTGCGAGGGGTATCCCATGGGATCCTTAAAACGATCCTTTACAACTGAGGTTAAAACACAATGAAGTAAGCAGTCTTTAAAAACCAAGTTTTCGGTTACGGCGCACGACCGCATGCACCATAGCAAACTGTTTTACACGCTACATACAGCAATTCGCATCCACGACAAACATGCATCTTCTTAGATGCTCCTGCAGGAACACAAAAGACGATTTCCTGCCCACCAACACTCCTTTTTCACCACCCCGCATCTACCCTCGCTCTCTAGGCATTCACACTGCCTGCACATGTGCCCGGACGCAAAAACTTACCGACCACCCAGTTAGTCCCTTTCGTCTGTGCTAGGAGTCCACATGCACGTCTGAGCCACGTTGACTTTTCATTATTCTTTTCGGTTTCGACTCCCGACCGCGTCCACCATGAAAAACCATGCGAAAGGAACAACGAAGCCCCACCTCGCTACTACCGTGGTCGGGTGTCTTGGTGGATTATATAGAAAAAAGCAGCCACAACCGCACAGAGCAATGAAAAGTCTACGTGAGTCACAGGTGCATCTGGATTGTGCAAAGACGACAACGACTCAAGTGCCGAGTTGGAGGTGGGCACATGAGCAGGCAGTGCATACTGAACGAGAAATTCAGTCACGGACGATTGTGTGTTGGTTCGTTCCGTGCATTGTTACAATGTTGCTTTTCTTGCTGATTTATCACATTACCGATTTTTCAAATGTTAATTTTCTCCCTTTGCTTAAAAATCATTAAAAAAACGACCTGATTATGCGGCATATGGTACGCCGCGGGTTGGCTAGTTTTCTATATTTCTGCATAAATATGATCTAAAACATCATCAGATTTTCACTTAAGTCTTAAAAGTAGATAAAGAGAAACCAGTTAAACAAATGAGACAAAAATATTATACTTGGTCATTTATTTATTAAGGAAAATTATCGAATATTACATATTTGTGAGTGGCAAAAGTATGTGAACCTTTGCTTTCAGTATCTGGTGTGACCCCCCTTTGCAGCAATAACTGCAACTGAACGTTTCCGGTAACTTTTGATCATTCCTGCACACCGGCTTGGAGGAATTTTAGCCCATTCCTCCAAACAGAACAGCTTCAACTCTGGGATGTTGGTTGGTTTCCTCACATTAACTGCTCGCTTCAGGTCCTTCCACAAAATTTCGATTGGATTAAGGTCAGGACTTTGACTTGGCCATTCCAAAACATTAACTTTATTCTTCCTTAACCATTCTTTGGTAGAACGACTTGTGTGCTTAGGGTCATTGTCTTGCTGCATGACCCATCTTCTCTTGAGATTCAGTTCATGGACAGATGTCCTGACATTTTCCTTTAGAATTCTGTGATATAATTCAGAATTCATTGTTCCATCAATGAAGGCAAGCCGTCCTGGCCCAGGTGCAGCAAAACAGGCCCAAACCATGATACTACCACCACTATGTTTCACAGATGGGATAAGGTTCTTATGCTGGAATGCAGTGTTTTCCTTTCTCCAAACATAACGCTTTTCATTTAAACCAAAAAATTCTAGTTTGATGTCTACCATCCACAAAACATTCTTCCAGTAGCCTTCTGGTTTGTCCACATGATCTTTAGCAAACTGCAGACGAGCAGCAATGTTATTTTTGGAGAGCAGTGGCTTTCTCCTTGCAACCCTGCCATGCACACCATTGTTGTTCAGTGTTCTCCTGATGGTGGACTCATGAACATGAACATTAGCCAATGAGAGAGAGGCCTTCAGTTGCTTAGAAGTTATCCTGGGGTCCTTTGTGACCTCGCCAACTATTACACGCCTTGCTCTTGGAGTGATCTTTGTTTGGTTGATCACTCCTGGGGATGGTAACAATGGTCTTGAATTTCCTCAATTTATACACAATCTGTCTGACTGTGGATTGGTGGAGTCCAAACTCTTTAGAGATGGTTTTGTAACCTGTTCCAGCCTGATGAGCATCAACAACTCTTTTTCTGAGGTCCTTAGAAATCTCCCTTGTTTGTGCCATGATACACTTCCACAACCATGTGTTGTGAAGAGCAGACTTTGATACATCCCTGTTCTTTAAATAACACAGGTGCCCACACACCTGATTGTCATCCCATTGATTGAAAACACCTGACTCTAATTTCGCCTTCAAACTACCTGCTAATCCTACAGGTTCACATACTTTTGCCACTCACAAATATGTATTATTCGATCATTTTTCTCAATAAATAAGTGGCCGAGTATAATATTTTTTTCTCATTTGTTTAACTGGTTTCTCTTTATCTACCTTCAGGACTTGAGTGAAAATCTGATGATGTTTTAGGTCACATTTATGCAAAAATATAGAAAATTCTAAAGGGTTCACAAACTTTCAAGCACAACTGTAAATCAGCCTTTAAATACCATGGCCAGCTGGACTTTGAGAGACAGTTCTAGTATATAGCGAAGATCTTTCATTTTATTTAATTGCAGGGTTTATATAGTCATTATTGATACATGTACTGAGTGCAGTGAAATTCTTACTTGCATGTGTAATTAAGATGTGGCATGCCTATTCTGATTTTTCTTTACCACCACACTGTGGAAACCAAAGTCATTCTGCTTAAACATGAATGGAGCATTTGGTGTAGTAGACGAGGAATTTGAACTTTTGTGGTGTTCCATCTCTAGTAATGTAGGATGAATATATTTATTCAAATACCAATAAAATTGGCGCTCCAACACTCCCAGTGTTACCGCACCATAAATATTAGCACTGTTGCATAAACCAGGGATTCCCAAACTTTTCAGCTCACGACCCCCAAAATAACCGTGCCAGTGACTCGTGACCCTCACTATCCTCGGAAGTGGTTAAAATATACAAATGTTGCGCACAGCGGTGCACATGCGCCAATAGGCCTATCCAAACATGATCATGACAACACCAAAGAACACAATGGTCTAACAACCATATAATTTTTTTTAATAGTAATTTACTCATTTGTTTAATTTCAAGAAAATATCCTATCCAAACAAGAGCATGACAACAAAAAAGAACATAACGCTCTAACAACCATATAACTTTTTAAAAAATTGTTATTTACTCATTCGTTTAATTTCAACAAAACACCTCACCTAATGAGATGGGTGGGCACAATGCTTGGAGGACAGCAAGTCCATTCTTGGGTTAATTTTGGAGTCCGCGACTCGGAGATCATCCTCCAAGTTCAGTCGTGACCTGTATTTATTTTTAATGTACGTGAGTGCCGAAAAAGTCTTTTCGCACAAGCATGTAGTGCAAAACGGCATCAGTACATCCATAGCGGCCTTGGATAGTTGTGGGTATTCCCTCTCGACTGAAATCCAAAACTCATCCAGAGTCTTGGAATTAAACATTGTCTTCAAGGTTCGGTCGCATGACAGTTCAACCAATGCGTCCTCCATGTCCGATGTCAGATGATTTGCCCTCGTTACAGTGAATAGTGACCTTATCCAGTCATATTGTTCTGGAGCTGTTTCCTCTGGGAAATACCTGTTAAAGTGTTCCAGTAGGGCTTGAAGGTGGGATGTGATAGACTTCTTCAGTATGTTAACACTCAGTTAGATTTCCTCCATGAATTCATCCAGCTCAGAAAACATATCAATCCTTCCTATTTCAACTCTCTCAGTCCAGCGCTCAAGTTTTCTCTTGAATGAGTGGATTTTATCATTTAGTGAAATTATGTGTGTGTTCTCACCTTGCAATGACATATTAAGTCCATTCAGTTTTTCAAATATGCAAGCCAAATACGCTAGCCTTGTTAACCAGTCAGGATCAGTGAGGTGATCAGCGAGCTGGGACCCATGCTCCATCAGAAATAAGCGCACTCCGTCCCGCAGCTCAAACAGGCGGCAGAGCACATTCCCTCGTGAAAGCCACCTGACTTCTGTATGGAAAAGCAAGCACTCATGCTCCAATCCCAGTTTGTTACAGAGAGTGGCAAACAGTCTGATATTGAGTGGATGTGCTTTTATATTGTTGACCATTTTTATCGAAGTCTCTAGAACACGTTTAAGTTCTGGGTCAAGTGTTTTGCTCGCAAGAGCTTCTCTGTGTATAATACAATGCGTGAATTTTACGTGAGGCGCCACTTGTAAGACTCTTGCTTTAAGACCTTTCTTTTTCCCCAGCATCGCTCCAGCACCATCTGTACACACACTGACGCACTCGCTCCAAGATAGTCCATCTTCTTTTAGTTTGTTGTCAAGTTTTGTGAAAATGTCCTTGCCTGTGCACGTTCCCTCCAGTGGGGTGCAAAACAGAATGTCCTCGTTAAGTTTTCCATCAAAACTGTATCTGACGAATACAAGCAGCTGGGGAGAGTTTGATATATCTGTGGATTTGTCTAACTGTAAAGCATATTCCCCTTTCTTCAGTCTGTCCACCAGCTGACACTTGATGTCCTGGGCCATGTCGGAGATACGCCAGGCAACAGTCCCGTTAGACAGCGGCACTGATTCTAGCTCACGGGCTAGTTTATCCCCATGCATAGCCCGACTTATAGCTATAGCAGCGGGTTTAATGAGGGTTTCCCCGATCGTGTGTGGCTTTTTTTCCTGTGCAATTAAATATGCCACCTCATATGATGCCTGTTGAGCTTTTGCGGGGATTGTTGTTTGTTTAGTTAGGACTTTCTTTTGGCCTTGTAACTCTCGCTCCTTTCACCGGAAAAAATCTACTGGTTTAGTAGCAAGAGAGGGGTGCTTAGTTTTCAAGTGTCGTAGCATTTTTACAGGCTTTAGGCTTTCATGTGCAAGCTCCTCAGTGCACACCACACATTGGGGATGCTGTACGTTATTGACGATGATGCATGTGAATCCATACTGGATAATTTCGACTCTTGGAGTAAGGCTGAGCCGACTGTTTATGGATGTTTCTCTTTATGCACACTCTGGTGTCTTTCCGTACCTGAGGACGATGGGCTTTCTGACAGTGGTGCTTCTCTGCTTTCCTCTGCTGGCCTATCTGCATTGTCATTGGTCGATATTAACCAACGTTTCATTTCAACAAAAATAATATCCTAAGCATAAAGCGATGAAAATTACCTACACGTTACGTGCACATGTCGGAATGTTTAACATGGTGCTGTAAATTGATCTGCTGCAACTGACGCCATTGATGTGTTGTTAAACTGTCGTAATCACCTCAGGGGTCGCGATCGAACGGAAAGAAATTTGAAAGGCTGATGGCTTTTTAATTTGCATGTTTTTTTTAAATGTAACTATTAACTACTAGTTTTTATCTTTTGTTAGTTATGGATAAAATGATATTTCTAAAAAATTAAATTAATTTCTAAAAAGTTTTAAAAAAGTATTTGATTTCTTGGAAATCATCTCGCGACCGACCCAATGTCTCACGACCCCCCAGAGGGTTGCGACCCCTACTTTGGGAACCACTGGCAGAAACTATATGTATATGTGGTGCAAAAAAAGCAAAGATGCAATAATGTATTGGTGATATTGCACAAAATATTGCAGTTCCCTTGTAGAAGTTTTTTTTCAAACTTCTGCTAATGAATTAGCTTTAGTTTTAAGAGTTTTAGTTGAAATTGTTTTTAAACTTGATTAACAGTAGACATGTACAAGCTTATCTGTAATGAGCAGTTAAATCTTTTAAAACTGCTTGAATGTTGTCTATGTGGAGAGGATTTTAATGGTTTTAAGTGTCATTTTATTGTGGAAAAGTTCCAGAATTTATTTTTATGCTGAATATGTGACCCTGAATCTACAAGCTGATTAAGGAATGTTTCCAACTCTTAAGAAGTAATTGAAAACCCAAAAGCATGAAAGGATGTAAATCAGGAAGCTGTTTGTAGGCTTCATAAACTACATTTAATGACTTTGGCTGTCTTTACGCTTTTGAAGTGACTGAATGAATTAGTGTTAAGAGTGCATTTTGATGATGGAGGTGCTTTCTTAATGAGGCAGGCAGTCCAGATGATGTTATTTTAAAAGTGTGACAATGGCCTAAAGATCAGGGCTTCTGTAATTAAACAGAGTTCTTCCATGCGTTACTGGGCTTTTGACATTGAATAATTTGCTAATAGGGCCATTATTCTGATGAACAGAACTTGTTTGCTGGGGAGTAGGATGAAGGCTGAGGTATAATTTCCCAGTCAGTTTGCAGGCTGGTTCCATGCCATGTTTTGTGCTCTCTCTTCCAACGGATAAAAAGCCCAATCTTTGCATAAACCTAATCACATATGTTTTGTGAAGTCATGTTCTATAAAGGGTGGTGTTTACTGCCTTTTATATTTGCTAGAATTTTCCAAAGCATTCAGAGATTTATGCCTGTTTGAGTCCGTACAAAAGATTTGCAATTCAGCTGCAATCGTTTCCCATTTCAACCCTGAATGTCCGTTACAGGTTGTTATTCACTGTGCAGCCAATAATCTTTTAGAAAAAAAAAACTGTCAGTTTGTAAAGTCCTGAAGAGATTGGCCCAAGAACGTTTGCCCTGCCCTGGAGTAGATATTTGTCCCACAGTTATTGCATCAGCCAACTCTGGAGGAGCGGCCAATTTGCAGTATTTTCTGTTAGTTTGTTTCCAGTTAATCGTTATGAGAGACTTCCAGAATAAATTCCCATCATATCATATTTATTCCATTCCAAGAACATCTCCGAAACTTAATCAGCGCATGTCCAATAAAGAAACCACACACACATTCATACATATACAGTATATCATTTATATATCATCATTATCAAACCCTGGTGTAAACAACTTTTGAAGATATATGTGAAGTGGATTTGTATTTAATAAATAATTATTTGGACATATCATCTATCTGACTGTTCTTAACAGGCAACCTGTGGCGATTGCACTTGCTAGAAAGAACTTCATATAAAGAATCAGTGAGGTCACAAGTTGAGTCTAAGTATTCAACACCTCCGTAACACTGGGAATTCGCTCTTTTGTGTTACCAGCTAAGTGACGCTTTCTAGTCCTGAACTACTAACCCTTGGGTTAGGTAGAAACCATTGCATAGCAGAGAGAAACAGGAGAACTCCCCTTTGCCTGGCCAATGGGACAGCATTTGAACTACAAGCTGTGTGTGAGTTCAGGCTGAGCTCTCTTTGAGCTCTGAGCACCTGTGCATGGCTGAACTGATACAACGTCACATATGTTAAATTTACAGTCCTCTATCAAAGCTTTTCTCAGGTTTCCCAGTGCTGCATCTCTTAGTGCTGCATTTTTTTTTATTCTGTTTGTAATTACAGTGGTGCTTTCTAGCACATTTTGACCAGAAGCACCCACATGAGGAGGAGCATACAGTATGTGCAGAACAACACCTACAAGAAAAGCTAAACCAGAGTATGGCCCCATCTGTTAAATATAGACTGACAGGCTTGCACAAAAATTGTTTTGAGAATAAAGGATCAGGAGATATAACACATGTATTTTTTTGAAAGGCACAAAAATTGTAAAAATTATTAAAAGGGTCAGAAATGAGAGCAAAGCAAAACAGCAAACTTCTTTGGAGGTGCAAGTAAGAATCATAGTCGAAAAATCAGAGCAGCGTTCTGAATCCAAACTAATCAGCAGACATTCCTTAAACAAAAAGCAATCACAAAGTCATGCAATGAAGGTTTGTATTTTGTATCTCAAAGCTAGGGTAATGAGCCTGTTGATACACCATCCTAAATAGTCAGTGACATGTTGTGTTCTCTGGTGACGCTGACATCACATGTCTGGGTAACAACAACTAGCATAATAACCAATGAACAATATGACTGCTAGGAAAAAAAATCAAAACAAAAAGAACAACAAAAGGGTGGTCATGTGATTTTATTGTTTAAACGAATAAAATAAGTAAAGAGTAAAAAACGCAAACATTAACTCACAACAATGCTTGAAATTGATGCTGAACTTAAAAATAAAAATGGTAGATGGGATTAAGGGCAATGGCTGAGTGTAGAAATGACCTCACACAGTGCACCTAGAAGTAATGCAGTTGTCTCAGTGTGTTACTGAAGGTGCTCCTAAACTTATCCAAGGCCTCATACAGGGAGTCAGAAGCATTGTCCAGGATAGTAAGCGCCTTCCTGGGTGACCTTTGTTCTACAACCTCTGCTAGTGACGTCCAAGATTAAACTAGCCTTTTTAATCAGTTTGTTAAGGCTGGTGGCATCATCTGCATTAATGCCATTTCCCCTACACATTACTGTACAGATAAATACACTGACCATTACACACTGGTAGAAAACATACAAGAGTAGAATGCACCCACCAAACTACTTCAGCCTCCTCAGGACATCAAGACTCTTCTGACCATTCTATGTTGATACTCCACTCAAGCCTGTTAATTCATGCGCCTCATGATACTTCTATGTCTTCACCACCTCCACATCTTCACCATCCGTGAGAACTGGAGGCAGAGTGAGTTTGACTCTCTTGAAGTTTACAATTAAAAAGTTTGTCTTATTAATGTTGAGCTTTAGGTGGTTTGGTTTTTCACATTCAACAAGCATTCAACAAGGTCCTTAACTAGTGTCCTACATTCATTCTCCTGCCCAGTGCTTCTTAATCCAACTATGACTGTGTCATCAGAAAGTTTCTGCAGATAACATGATTTAGCATTGAATCTAAAAATCTAAGGTGTACAAGGTAAACAGGAAGGGATCAGTATAGTTCCCAATAGACTGCTGATAACCATGTCCAGTCCACAGTGGACTTAGGCATATGGTTCTCAGCAACCTTATAGTAATAGAAGGATAGCTCAATTAGTTACATTATGTAAATAGTCTTAAATCTGAAATCTTCACCATTTGGTCTTCAACATGAAATTCTAAGATAAGAGATGCATGAATGTACACACACCCATACCAGTCCAATTTGCAATGTCCAGCTAACGATAGAAACAACACCCTAGACCATGAGCAATTCTTCAGCTGGTGCCCAAGCTCATAGTACACCTTCATCACCTCTTGATGTTTCATAGCTCGGCTTGACAGTGATACCATAGCGGGTTGATTTCTGTTTTGATCAGTAGAGGGCGATCCAGCACCCAGACTTTATGACACAACCACCACAGCACATGTCCCAGGTTCAAATACAAGTTTTATTACAATAAAGCTCCTTGCGCTCCTCCAGGTGAACATTGTACATTTCCACCTGACTCCAAATCTCCTGCATGAGATTGAGTGGCTTCTTTTATCTGGACCTGGGAGCGTCACCAAGGGAGGTGTGTCGATGGAGCATGTAGCCCTGCCAGGTTGTCTCCCCTGGTTCTTCCACTACACTGGCCTCCCAGACGTGTATTGTTCCTTGATCCAACCCTGCCGGGATGCCAGTGTACCCACTGTTGCAGTGGCATCATCTTCATGTCTCCTGGTTGAGGCAGAACAATCATTGCCCTTTTCCTTGTGCCTTTGAAGGGCTGGCCTCCCATCTAGGTAAAGAACCTTGCCCCATCACAATATGCTGATGGGGTATTTTCAGCTTCACTGTCCATTTTTATAGCACATTCTACTTATGGTGCATATTACTGTATTTATTTATTTGTTTTTTCCTTTGATAGGGCTGTTCCCTTCTTCTGCTAGTATTGCTGAGTGTTTTAATTTATCTAAAACTTGATTGACTGTATATAAGACAGCTCATACTAACCAGTGTACCTGTACTGGTTCATTGCTTCTTTATAATTTCAAGCTCATATGAGCTCAAGGTTTCACAGTCTACTAATTACAAATGTACAGTGTGTTTGCCAAGGCGTGTGTGACCAGAAATAGAATTTCAACATAATAATCTAATATAACTCATCATTCTTTGTGATAATGAAAATGAATATTGTGATAACTGAGGGGTTTTGCCACTGAACATAATTTATCTTACAATGTGTATGTCTTCCCCACTGAAGCCTTGTAAAAGATTTGTACAGGTAAATAGGATGAGCATCTGCCTGAGCTCTGAACCTGAATTTCCTAGAATTTTATTGTTTTATTTTAATTTTCCGCCTTGGTATCATGCAAACCTGTTTTACTAAATCTGATCAAGTGAAATTTCATTATAGAGTTTTTCATAGCCCTGGCAAAAGGAAGATATTTAATAAAGCATTCACCTTGCTTGATTCCTCTGAAGAGATCCTGCTTGTACTGTATATTATTTATGATACTATACCTTAAGTATTTGATCTGGCTTTTATTATTTGTGTGCTTCTTTACAAATGGTGGATGATAGTTGAGAAACCCCTTTTCTTATTGATTTCCCCAGCAGGCTAGCCATTTGTCAGGAGTTCAAGCACAGAGAATGTTGACAATCAACAGATTCTGATATTCAGTATCAGTAACACCCTAAGCATTAAAGGGCACTCTGCAAGAGCACACTGTCCCACTGAAAAAATTGGACATTCCTATGATGGGTTGTATTGTCCTTTACATTCTCAGGCCTGAATTATACTGTAGTTCTATGATCTGATTATGAATATGTTCATTAAAAAAGACCTGTGATACAGCAAGTTCTGATTATGCAAGCTCCAGCTTGGCATCATCTTTTATAGCCCGAGCTCAAAGCATCACTGAAAAATGGAAATGTGAAGATTGAGGGAAACACTTAACATCCCACTTTTTAGCAATTATGTACTGTATATGCTTATGTACGTACTAAGGACAGCATAGTAGCACAGCTGATAGTATTTCTGCCTCACAGCTTCAGTGACCATGACTTGCTTCCTAGCTGGTCTGCTGTTCTGAGTTTTCTTCAAGTTCTCTTGTTTCTGTGCACATCCTAAAGACGTCTTTATTTTTGGTTATATGGCTTTGTGTGGGTGAGCGTTGATCTCTGTACTCTGCAGTACATTGACCTTTCATCTGTTGTTAATTTCAGCCTTATACTTGATTCTGCTGAAGTAGGCTCAGACTCGCCTCTGTTACGATTGTCTGTAAGAGACCACCCAAAATGACTTGAGTTTTGAACATCGTAACAAAGAGACAAATTCCATCTATAATCCCGTTGTAATAACAGTGTTTGGTAATTAAATTGTTATTAATAGAAAAAAATAATCAGATATTACAACATAAGAGAAACATAGATAATAGAAAATGTATTAATAATTAACCAAGAAGACTAATTAATAATTAAAATGAGCAGACATTAGATAAGTAAAGTATTCATTCATCCATATACCTTTTAATTTTCTAAACTGGCTTATTCCAGTGCAAGGTGTTGATGAGCAGCCCCAAGTGTGTGGTTGGGGCACCAGTCCATTGCAACATACACACTCTCACAGTCCCTCATACTGGACTTATCTGAAGACACAAGTGACTCTAATGAATTGAAATGGACATTATGGCCAGAAATTCATATTACAGTTTCAGTATAATTTGCTTATATATATATATTCTTAGGTCTGAGTCGCAATCTGATTGCTTGGGTGGTTACCTACCAGGTAACGCTTGTGGTTGGTCAGCCAGTTGGCAGACATCCGCCATGTTCTCTCAGTTGACAGAAGCAACTCATAGATATGTGATACATCCATCCATCCATTATCCAACACACTATATCCTAACTACAGGGTCACGGGGGTCTACTGGAGCCAATCCCAGCCAACACAGGGCACAAGGCAGGAATCAAACCCCGGGCAGGGCGCCAGCCCACCGCAGATATGTGATACAGTAACTGCCAAATAAGAGCACATGACACATGTTTCGCACTTATTGGGGCTCATCAGGTGTATGCACTTTTGCATCCCCTTACAGGGATCAAACCTCGGGCATCAGCACTTGAGGTGAAGCCTCTGACACAGTGGCTGGTTCGCCTATTTGTCTGGGTGGTGATCGGAGGTTCACGGTTCAGTCTCTGTAAAGGGATGCAAAATTGTGTATACCTGACGAGCCCCAATAAGGGTGAAACACGTGTTGTGTACTCTTTGCGTGTGTATGTTTCAGATAGAAATGTAATCTTTTAACAAGTTACAAATATTTTAATGATTAATTGTTCAGACAGGCACTCCTATCCGTTGATATGCTTGTTAATGCTCTTGTGTTCTTTGAAAGCAAGAATTGCAACTTGTCTGTCTGTTTGTTGGTCACTTTCTCATTTTGGTGCCAAGCAAACACACCACAGCTTTTGCCCTATCCTCTCTCCATTTCAAACCTGCTCAATACAATGTGTCAGGAACTCTAGTTTTGAATATCATTTGCTTCTGTTAAGGGGTTTCATACTCTTTTAGGTATCCATTGAGTTAATTTATTTTTGATATATAGTGGGTCCTCAGTGGTCATGTCCTATCAGTCATTATGTGAGGGGATAAAAGGTCATCCAGGAGTATGTTTTCCCCATACTACTACACCGATTCCAAAACCCTTCAAAAAATGGTTTTGTTTCTCTGCTTTTTGAACTCTCTTCACTTCTTCTGGCTTCTTTTTTATTTAGCAATTATTTCATTAGGTTACTAATAGTTGTTCTCCTGGTTCTGAACCTCGCTGCGTTTTTTTTGTCTACATTGTTGACTTCTAGTAGCCCTCTGAATTGTCATGCTGGATGAGCAGTAGGCAGTGTGGTGCAATGGTTAAGGCTTTGGACGTCAAACCTTGAGGTTGTGGGTTCAAATCCTGTCAGTGACACTTTGTTACCCTGACCAAATCACTTCACCTGCCTGTTTACCAATTGGAAAAAGAAATGTAACCAATTGTATCATAAATGGTATAAGTCACCTTCGATAAAAGTGTCAGGCAAGTAAATTTATGTATATAATACAATGGAGCTAATATCAAAAATTATGTTAATCATCACCTTTCTCTGGGCAGTGATGTGAAAGGATTAACCTCCTTAGTGTTGCATTTTATTCCAAAAAAACATTCAAAAAGCCTGTATTTTTTTGGTATCAGAAATTACATTTTTATTAAATCTCAAAAGTATAATAATTATAAAAATAATAATAGTAATGATGAATAAAAATAATAATATGAAATGAAGAATTATAACAAAATTAATAATAACTAGTAATAATACTAATGATGCCAAAACAGTATATAATCTCAAAATGAGTCCTTTGTTTGGTAAATCTTAAAGCACGGTGAAAGACACAATCCAATGTCACAGTTGGGACAATAATAGCATGTTTCTTTTTGGATTTTCTTTTCAGATTTATCAGTTTTTGAACAGCACATTGCACAGGCTCAAGTTGGATTCATTTTTTTTTTTTTTGTTGGAGGTATATGAATATGAATAAAATGTCCACCAGTACAACAGCAACATTTATTTATATAACACGTTTTCATACAATTGATGTAGCTCAGTACTTTACAAGACGAAGAAAGAAAAGTTTGAAAAAAAATATTGTGACAGATAGGGGGCGCTCTCGCTCCCTTGAACACCTGTCCACGACTCCAAACACCAGGTAAAAGTCCAATACTTGACTTTATTAAATCTCCACAGTGCACAAAGCACCCTCTCCTCCACTATACTCATAAACAAATCACAAATACTACAATAATACAATCCTCCACTCCCAGACGCATTGCCACTCTTCCACCCAGCTCAGCTCGCCGTCTGGGAGCTCCTACAGTCCTTTTATATACCCTGACCCGGAAGTGTTCCCAATCCCCAATCCATGTGATCCTGTATCACTTCCGGGTCAGATAAAATGTTCTTTTCTTTACCCCGGAAGCACGTCATTCCCCTTGTCCATGTGTGCTTCCGGGGCGTAGGGAAAATACCCGTTGTTCCTCCCTGCAGCGTCTCCGAGTGGCCCCCACGGTATCCAGCAGGGCTGCGTATAAAAACTACAATGTCCATGATGCCCTGCTGGTCTTCGGGGAACCTCCATACTGCAGGGAGGGCTCCACCTGGCGGCTTGGGGGTATTGGCCGGGATAAATGGCCGGCCATTCAGCACAATATATATATATATATTGTGGTCCCTGGCCGGGGCTGGAGCCCGGCCGGGACACCTTGGAGGACCAGAGGAGGGCGTCTGCCTCCTCCAGACCGCGAGGGGGCGTCCGTCCTGGTTGTGCAGGAGGCCTCGGGTTGGGGGCTTGGAAGCCCAGCCCTGTAGGGACCCGTGGCCACCGCCAGGCGGCGCCCCAGTGCCTTATCATCCCGGGAAGACAACAGGGGACACCCAGACGGCTTCCAGGTGCGCAGCCGGCATTTCCGCCACACAGGGGTGTGGCCAAGACTAATTGCCGGGAAGCAGCTGGAGCCCATCCGGGTTCCTATAAGAGGGGCCGCCTCCCTCCAGTCATTAGTGGAAGTCGGGTGGAAGTGGACGGAGCTGGAGTGAGGACTGGAGGCGGCCAGGAGGAAAAGAGGCACAGGACTGTATGGCCTGGACAGTGGGGGAATCGGTGCAAGAGGCACTGGGGTTGTGAGTGCACGTATTTATTGTAAATATTGTTGTAAATAAACAGTGTGTTGGGTGAACTATGTTGTCCATCTGTGTGTGTCCGGGCCAGCGTTCACAATATATATATATATATATATCTATACTAATAAACGGCAAAGCCCTCACTCACTCACTCACTCACTCACTCACTCACTCACTCACTCACTCACTCACTCACT
>JANRMT010062856.1:114498059-114514624 GCA_026402145.1 Polypterus bichir lapradei
TCCTTATATATAATTTGATACTATCCGTATGTATGGTGTTCGCGTCAATACCTCTACTCAATACAAGTTAGAACCATGCAATGTGACTCTGCCTCTGTAGTTAGAATATAATGTGGCACACGTGGACGCAGTATTGCATGATTGACTAAGAATGTTTGTATGCTTCAGTGACGCCACTGGACAGCTGAGTATAGTAAGTCGGTGTTGGTTCGAGCAGATAACAGTAAGTTCGGTTGGTTTTTGGAACGTTGGTTTGGTGGGCGGTACTCTCCAGGACTAACATCGTCGACTGACAGCTCCGGAACTGTAAGTAATTTAGAACGTATCGCCGTTTGCTTGGTACGTCAAAATCTATCTTTGGGCAGTTTGGTTTTGGCATCCGTCCTTCTGATATCTATTGGCAAACTGAGTAATGACGACTGGGTATTAACAGCGGTCATTGTTTAAATTTTAGCCGATCTCAGATCTAAAATGACCACGGCAACATAATTATTACTCCGACTCTGAGTCATAAAATACGGTTAGTTTTGAAAATTTGTTTGGCGGAAGAAAATCAAATGAGGTGCGCCGAAGAGCTGAGTTCACATCTCGCAGCCCCGTTTAAACAGGAAGCTCTTCATTACATCGGCCGAAAAGGTCTATTTTAAGCACAAATCAGTGCCATGATAACAACATCATTTCAAGTACTTAAAAAACACAATTCTTTGCAGAGAAAGTATGGATTTCACAAACGTAGAATTTGTAGCCCGATTCAATCGGGCTCCCAGTTGCTAGTAAATAAATAAGATTACGCAATACTAAATAACAAAGAATAAAGTAAGGTCTGGCCAGGAGAACAGATGGGCTGGAGAAAAAAATAAAACAAAATCTGCAGGGGTTTAGAGTTCACGAGACCACCAAGCCCCCACAAAGCATTCTACCTAACATAAATGATCTAAATCAGTCCTCATGGTTTTCAGGCTTCATGTGAAAGAATTAGATAACGAATGAGATGCTTTGGATTGATCCACGATGTGCTGGGTTGTCTGTGTTTCTTTAGCTGTATTTTGGATGGTGGATGTGCAGCAATAATTTGTTCTACAAACTGGCATGTAAAGTTTGTGTGAGATACAGTTGCACCAACTATTTGTTTTTATATGACGAATGCATTCCAAATGCACTGTTCCACCAGGTGATGAAATATTTTGTATTATTTCTTTTGTTGCCTCCTCATAATGGGATAGAAAGTCAGTTCTTGATCCGCATGATTTATGCTGCCAATAATGCGCTATTGTAGTTGACGCAGCACAAAGCTTCGTAGCCTGCTTGTTGCCTTTTGCCTATACAGTGATTGTAGCTGCATTATCTACAGTGCGAAGAAGACAAACATCTTTCTTGTGTTTTCATTTCAGCGCAAGCACTTTACCCTTTTGCCAAGCTCCTAGCGCACCTTGCTGTTGGGACGTATTGTTCCATATGCATCAGTCTTTCTTTGCAGCAAGTTGTCAAATAGCTTTGGCGAAGTATAAAAATTGTCCATGGTTACACAGCAATCTTGATCCAGCAGAGCATCTATCAAAGTCAGCACCGATGACGTAGCAATCCCATACTGATTGTATTTCGGATTAAACGTTGTCCCTTTCCCTGTGTACAGAACCAAATTCCAAATGTATCCCATATTAGATTCACAAAGCTCTTAAAGCTTGATGCCAAATCTTGCTCTTTTTAACGTGATGTACTTTGTCAATGAGAGTCTGCCCTTATAAGCCTTGAGACTTTCTTCAATGCTTACATCACGGTCCAGAATGTAAACGCTACAAAAATTTGGTTACAATGGCCTGGTATATCTCCCAAATTTTCCTCAGTTTGGGTGCTGGATCAATATTCTCATCAAAGTCTTTATTCATTGTTGGTAAAGTGCAGATATTTCAGAATTAGTGAAAACCTACACTCAGACAGACAGAATGGCAGCAGTGACATCACTTTTACAACCCAAGTAATTCTCGGTTCAAATGCTTATGCAAGACACATCTATACAGCTGCCCGAGTAATACTCAGGACTAATGCTTTTAGCATGGTTTTCACGCCCGAGTGATGCTCGGGTCTAACGCTAAGGAGGTTAAGCTTACTTTTTACACAGAGATTACATACATGTCCATACAGCATGAACAGTTTTAGTCACAACAATGGTGTTGTGCCTTACCCCTCGCTTTCTTTGTTTACTTCAGTTAAGGGGACTCGTGGTACTCCGTAAGCACCTGAGCCTTGAGAGAAATTCCTATTTGTAGCTTCTTGAGTTTCTTGTTTAATTTTAGATAGATAGGTAGATTAAATTTTATTTGTCCACAGGGGGAAATTTGGCTGTTTACAGAAGCTGTTTAAATAAATTCCTACATAAACAGGTAGATAAAAAAGTAAAAAAGTAATTATACACACACACACTTTGGTCTGAACACACACCAGAATGACTATAAAGCAAGAAATTGAAAAGGAAAGAATAAGTTCTGACTTGGCTGTCACAGTCACAGTGAGGCATTATGCAGGCGTATTGTTGTTGGTATAAAGGAGCCCCAGTAGAGTTTTTTGACACACTTTTGCTGAATAGTTTGTTGGCTGAAAGTCCTCAATGTTAGTTCTCTCCTTACTAACACTTCCAGGTGTGTCCAGAGTGTGTCCCATAACTGAGCCTGCCCTTTTAATTAACTTGTTGATTCGGTGGGCCTCTCTTGAAGTGATGTTACCAGCCCAACACAACACACCATAGAAAATCACATTAGCCATCACAGAGTTGTAGAATACAGTATGTGAAGGATGTCCCTACCCACATTAAAGAGACACAGTCTCCTAAAGAAAAAGAGCCTGTTCTGCCCTTTCTTATATAGTTCCTATGTGTTCCGAGACCAGTCCAACCTATCATTAATGTGGACCACCAAGTCCTTGTGGGATGGATTACTTCCTGGATTTACTGTCTTTCAAACCTTTCCTGCTTAGCTTCATGACTAAGTGTGAAGTCTTACTATTGATTTTGACTAAGTCATGATTCTCACTTGAACTTCAATACAATCTCACCTTCTTCTTTTGTTCTAGTTCTTGCCAGTATGTACCAATGACCTTTGTTCATTTAGCCTTGACTTTGTATTCTTCAGAGTCCCAGCTCAGTTTTTCAAATCCATCTTAAAGTAATTTCACTACTGACTAATCTACTGGTGCTGACTAAAGGCCACTTAAAAACAATGGAAAAGCTTAAGCCTCTAAATGAAGTGAAGTAGGATTAAGGATGTGCATTTTTATGTTGTATTGTAATATTAATTCATTACCTGATTTCTTTCTTAATTAATAATATTCTTTTTGGCAACTGCTTAAAATGTGTTTGTTGGCAGGAGATTGATCGAAGGCTGTCCAGTAAAGGCTGATTTCTTCTCACTCCCTTGCTACTACACAGAAATCTCTAACATCAACAGCAGTAGTGGTGAGCAGATCTATGTTCAGAAGCACTCTTTCCCATTCTCCAATTCAATTCTGTTTTCCTGACTGTGAAAGCAGTACAGCACAAAGAGTGTTCTTGGAAAATAAATGATATGAATTTAGTTTTCATTTCTGATTGTCAGTGGAATTTACCTATTGTGGTATTTAAACTTAGAGAGCACTTTGACCTGCTCATTAAGCCTTTACACCAGCAGTTCTTAACCTTCTTACCCTGTAGTCCCAAATAAAAAATTGGTACCATATTGGAACCCAAGAAGAGGATTATTGCCAAAATGTCATGACTATAGTACCGTACATAGACAGATAGCAATGGCCATATAACAAAAAACAGTAAAATGGGTTGATTTTGTTAAACCCTATTTCTAATATGAATATTGCTAAAAGGGAAAAGTGGAAAGCAAACATAGTAAGTAAAATAATATTTACCATTTAAAAATAAGAATATGTTCATGAAGTATATCTGTGCCATCGTAAATGCTTATTGTAAGATTTAAGAGGAGTAAGAGAAATACATTATTCTTTATAAGAGATGCAATGAGAGGATGTAATGATTTTGAAAGGATAACTTGCCTTAGGTACTTGACTAATGGAATAAAGTAATCAAAAAATTCTATGAAGTTTACTTTTCTTGTCTTAAATAACATTCTTTAAAGTAAAGATTTGAAATGGGCTCCACTATTAACAATAAATTCTTCTAAAAGTGTCAAGCTTATCCTGGTTTTCATTTAACAATTCACTTAACTGAGTAAAAAAAACAAAAAACAAAAAGGAGTCACACATCTAAACTGTTCCAAAAAACATGTGTGCGCTAGTTATACAGGTATACCTCTACAGGTATGTAAAAGAGGAGACATAACAAAGTTAAAGGTTTAGGGAGCACCACCCTGGGTGAATGCCTCATGATAGTTTTCAACACACAAACAAATGCAGAGACATCTTTACAGACACAAGTTCAAAACAGAACTGAAATAGGGTAGTGGCACTCTTGGTTTTATTGGTCTTTGACAAGAAGGGGAGAGTCCAGGATGGCAGATAACAGAAGTAACGTCAGCATTGGTGTGATGGCTAGACTTCTGTTTTGCAGAGGGAGAGAGAGTGAAAGCATTAAACCATAGTGCTAACCCCTGGATTGGCGGGTTTTTACCATCACCTGAGCCCTTAAGCTGGCCAATTCTGTGCATGCGTATGACAAGGAGATAGGACAAATGTTGATGAAGAGTTCAGAGAACAATCCTGTTTGTAAATGTTTAATGCTAATGAATGACCTCGTGCTCAATGCTGAAGACTCTGCTCTACAGCCTGTCTCTGCCTTTTTGGTGTTGTCTTGTGTTCTTTCACCTCTCAATGGTCCAAAAAATGTGCCCTTCACACTACCAGCAAAATGAAATCTATAAAACTGCTTTACAGTTATGTCATTAAACTTAACACAAAATTTTCTTTGCATCTCCATAACAGATTTAGATTCAATTTTTGATATCATGAAAAACATGTGAAGATACTGACCAATTGTCCATGGCCACTGAGACAGCCACTTTCAAACTAACATTGTAGTCACTTCATCTCATATGTCTGTCTGTGTTATTTCCTCTTCTACCTCGTTTTCTTATAAGCTTGTCACTCATCTCATTTTGATTGTTTCATAGATTGTGAGAGGGGTAGTAATCTTGTAGGGATGATTTGTTATATTTTTGTAACATAGAAACAAAAGCTGACTTTGATGCATCAGCAGTATTGTTTATTGGCTATGTTTGTGATCTCAAACTCCTGCTATTAACAGTATGCCAATTCTTCATCACTTTTGACTGCAGAGATTTCACTGTTTTGTCATCAGGAGCAGCTGCCAAATGGGTAAATGCCTCAAAGTAAAATTGAAACAGTAAACTAACTTGTAGATTAGGTTGCATGGAATGTTTCTCTATTTACGACACGCAAATTTGCCAATGCTTTTTTCAGTGAGTGATTTTGAAATTTCAAAAGTGTGCACAGCACACTGTATTCAAGATGTCTGAACAAAATTGAACTGCCTGACAAATGACCTTGAAGAATACATGTGTCTGAAGAAGCTCTCAATTTACCAGTTTATCTATGTCCCTACCCTCACCTACGGTCATGAGCTTTGCATAATGACCGAAAGAATGAGATTGCTGGTACAAGTGGCTAAAATAAGCTTTCTCCACAGGGTGGCTGAGCTCTCCCTTAGTGACAAAGTGAGAAGGGCAGACATCCAGTAAAGGCTTGGAGTAGAGCCACTGAGCCAACTGAGGTTATTTGGGCATCTGATACAGATGCAGATGCCTCCTGGAAGTCTCTTTGCAGAAGTTTTACAGGGATGACCAGCTGGGAGACCGAAGACCCAGGGCTTTTGGGGAGGACTATATCTCCCAGATGGCCTGGGAACTCCTTGGGATCCCACAGCATGAGTTGCCAAGTGTCACTGAGGAAAGAGAAGTATGGGCCTCACTTCTACATCTGTTTCCCCCACTACATAGTTTCAAATAAAGAAAATGAATGAATGAAAAATATGTTAAAGTTTGACAAAGTCGGTCCAGTTGGAGCTGAGTTCTTTCATTCAGACAGACAGAAAGACATGCAGACAGGCGGATATGGCTATTGCAGTAGGTGCTTTTAGTGTTATATGCAAACACACCTAAAATGGGGCACTGTTTCAGACTGAAGGGAAAGGCTGTTATTTGAAATTCAGACATTCAAAAATCCAAAGTGTGTTCCTATTCTCATTCCATATCCAGTAGAAAGGCAATTTCAGGTTTTAATGTTGTGCAGCTTCATCCACAGAAAAGCTTTAAATCCATTCTCTCAGCAGTCACTCAATATTTATTTTACATTTCTCTTTTTAACATTTTCTTGTATAGCTGGCAGTGGAGCTACATGAGCTGAACAGCCTAACTGTGTGCCTAATCAGCATTGCTTGATTTTTTTTTTCCTTCAGAGTGCAAGGGAGTCTAAATCAGCACCATTTTAAAAATCAGGTGCTCGCTTTATCTGTCATTAATGATAGTTCAGAATGTAACCCCAGCATCAGTGTGCTATAAATACAGGCCAGCTTTTTTAAAAATCTTTTTGGTTCTCACTGAAAGAATGTGTATACCCTCCAGCTATACTGCTATCTGGATATCTGCAGTATGGTTGGTATATTGATTTTCCTCTTTTTTGCAGTTCTAAATGCAAAGCCAAATACACTTATGTTATCATATTGGAGTAATTTGCTCATTTCCTCAAGCAGCTGCAGGGCTCTTGGTGCCTCAGTCGCAGTCAGGGCAGGCTAATCAACTTTTGATGGCTCACAATGCTTTTTTTCCTGATTATTCTTGCTGTTTTTCCGCCTACTTTTTACATTACAAATTCATGCCAAACTAAGCGATATCTCAGCCGCCTCGGGTATAGAAGCTAACGTTGGATAGGATTCTGATTTGTTAAAAGACACACTTATGCTTACTTCTCTGGTGACAGTTTAGATTCAACAGATAGCTAAACGCAAAGGTCTATGGGATGTGGGAATCAACCATAAAATCTGGAGAAAACTCACAGACATGATGAGCAGCTCCATATTCTATGGCCTAAGAATTGGAACCAGGTCCCTCGATTTGTGAGGACCACTGTGCCACTTGGTGACTCCTTATTGTAATTATTTCTTCATTTGCATACTTTTTCAAGCCTGCTGGACTGTAGGAGCAGTCTTAGAATGGTTTTCCAATCCAGGGCACACTTTCTTACGCACACACGCACACACACACACACACTCATACTCATTCACACAAAGATAGTTTAGAGTTTCCTGTTAACCTAACCTGCATGTTTTTGAGATGTGCAGTAAAACTGTAGTACTTAGAAAAATTCCAGGAAGAATATGCGAGCTTCAGGTTGCCGAAGTTGTGAAGCAATAGCACTAATTACTGAGTCTCCCTGTAGTAAAAGTACATTCAGTGATGCATTATAGAAAGTAGGTGATTTAAACACTGGGTGATGGGATGCCGGAACCTGTCCTGGCAGCAGTGGACACAAAGCTGGATTAAACTTGTGCCTGTTTATTTAAAAAAAAAACACACACACTTGTTCACACAGTGCTAATTTGGAGCCTTAATTCAATTTAAAGTCCATGTGTTCGGAATATGAGAGGACAAATTGGGGAATGGAGAGAAATCCCATAACAAGACAAAGGAAAGCATGCAAACTACACACAGGTAATGGATAGAGAGGGATTTGAAACTGGGTTTAAACTTGGAGGCAGCTGATGACTCTTGACCAGTTATACACTTTTTATTATTGAGATTTTATTATAGTTATTATTTAGTCACAAAGTGTGTAGAGAAGATTGTGAGCAGATATGGAAGAATAAACAACCAATATCCCTGTTAGTATTATTTTTTTTATGCTGCTCAAATTGAATTTAGCTATAATTAGTTATGATTTGGCTGTTAGCATCAACAGTTGGTCAAATAACAATGCTGATATTGTAAATGTTAAAAAACAGTGAACATGATGTTACGTACTCAGACCCAGTCCAGGCTTACAGGGGACCAGCAACACAGGGTAAAGAATAGGAAGCTGTCCTAGACAGTGTCCCAGTGCATTTCACGATCCATTCATGCAAACTGTGGTCAATAGTTTAGGGGTCTTGGAGAAAAGCTGGAATATCCAGAGGGAACCCCTCATAGAGCCAAGGAGAATATACTCCATGTGGACAATGGCCACACGTGAGATTTAAACACATGAGGCAGCAGTGTTCCCCATTGTGTCACCCACTGGATGAATATATTTTCTGTATTTTCATTCTAATGGAAACCTGTCAAGCTTGTTCATCTGAACACCTTTCAGAAAGTATAGATAGACATAAAACTATTCATGTCATTTTGCCATGTTTCCTTCATAGATCACTCTTAAAATGGTACTTTAAATATAAAAATATTTTATATGTACCGTACGCTCTTGTATTGCTTTAATATTTGTCTTCTTTATTGGTTCCCATCCTGTTTTTATTTGTGTTAATTCCAACAGAAAAGCTGTCAAGAAACTTTCACATAACTCATTAGAGGAAAGTTCTGCAATGCGTTTGTTGCTAATGGCCGATATAATAAATTGATTTTGTTCTCAGAGCAGAAAGGGGCATGCCATTTGCATGTCAGATCTCCCCTGTGACCAAAAGTCTGTTGACTTCCCTGCCATTTTTTATCTTTATATTTTACTTTTTAATTAGTCAGCTTCTTTCAGTAGTTTACGTTGAGCTATTCAACAACCAAAAGTTGGCTGTCATTCCGTATCCATGTTATCTGAAAATACTTAATGGATTTAGGCAGTAGTACATGTGGAACATTGCCTGTCTGATTTTCTGCATAATGGCAGATTCCAAATATCAATATCAAGTCAAAAAGGAATAGATTAGGCAGGAGTCCACTGAAATCTTCAAAACAAGTGCTTGCCTCTGGCTTTGGATATGCTGTATAATAACATAAAGAAACAGGAATGCAGCAACCATGATCAATACTTTTTAATTGATCATAATGTCTAAGAAATCTGAAAGAGAAGCACAGATAAATTGTTAGGGGACCAGCAGATCTGTTTATTTACTTTTTTTAGCAAATAAACCAATAAAATGCGGGCAGACAGTGCCATGGTCAGAAATCAGTGCTGTCTTTGCTCCATGTCTTCTTTATCTATCCCTGTACTAGGACTTTTTAACTTCTTTCATTGAGGCCACCTGACTGCTGCTAAATGGTCACTTATCAGCATACATGGTAGGGTGAAGCCAAAGCAAAGTTTAGCAATAGGTTCATTAGACTTCCACCTGGAAGCTCCACCTCTTACTGCATTCCCTTGTGTCGTATTTCCGTAAAAGCTGTGTTTTGACAATACATATAGTATGTATGCAGGTTTGTCATAGTGGGGTCCTAGGATGACCTTATTCTCCTTTTCAGACTCTTTACTGCATATCAGAATGCAGAATGCCACAAATCCCATCTCTAGCCCTTATAAATTTACTCTTACCAGCCTGGTGGCTGTCATATTTAACTGGTACTTTAGTTCAGTAACCCCCCCCCCTTTTACATCTATAATCTCAGGCAATTGGACAGAATACCAGAACAGCAAGGGGAGAAAGTTACGCTTTTTATTCATAGAATAACTCAAGGTTTCAAATTGTACTCAGAATATAAGTGGAGTCAAATGAGTTTGGTAATTATAACAGTACAACAGGGATAATAATCAGTTTGCCTTGTTTAGGCTACCAGATGGCTCTCTGTCTTAGTATGGTGATTGGTCTCTAGTCTGATGTGGTCTGGTATGACCTTGGATGGAAAGGCAGGGATGCAGCATAGCCCCTCTGTGAATGTGATTGCAGAGAATTTGTAAGAGCTCATGTTTCTCATTGTATACTAGACTGTTGGTTCTCACTATCATTTTCTGTATTTATTTCATTGCTTTACATTTCAAAAACTAATTCTGATGGCTGTACATTTCTGCATATCACCTCCATACCTACTTGCATCCATAACATGCCCCCCCCCCCACCTTTGTAGTGTACCTTTCAGTGTCTTCATGTCTGAATTTGACACACCTACTGACTCCTCCACTGGCACTAATGCTTTAAATGATAGTAGCAATTTACAGCATTAAGATGGCTTCCTGAAGTGTGCCATTTGTAAGGACATACAGTGCCTTATGAAAAGTATTCTCCCGTTCTAGGTTTTCACGTTTTATTGTTATTCAACATTGAATGACAGTGGATTTAATTGTTTTTATATTGGATAACAAAAAATGTCAAAGTTAAAATAGATCTCTGTAATGTGGTCTAGATTAATTACAAATACAAAACACAAAATAAATGATTGCATAAGTATTCACCCCCTTTAACATGACACACCTAAATCATCACTGGTGCAGCCAAGTGGTTTTAGAAGTCAACCTCCAGTTGAGGTCACTTGTCTGGTGTTTCAGTTGATTGCAGTCTAAATAACCCTTTTCTAGGAGGTCTTACTTGTGAAGACATATTGTGGTCTAACTTACACATTGAAGACAAAATGACTGAAAAGCACAAGTCAGGGGATGGAGATAAGAAAATATCCAAGTCACTGAATATCCACTGGAGTCCAGTTAAATCAGTCATTAAGAAATGGAAAGACTCTGGCACAGTTGGAAATCTGCCTAGGGCAGGCCTTGCACAAAAACTGAGTTATCGTGCAAAAAGAAGGCTAGTGAGGGTAGTTGAACAAGAGGCCTCCAAGAACTCTGTAGGAGTTACAAGCTACACTTCAGATTTAGAAAGACTGTACTGACAACAAATGCTGGCCATCTGCTTTACTAGTCGCAGCTTTATGGGAGAATGGCTAAGAGAAAGATGCTTTTAAAATAAAGACAGACACACATACATAACATCTTGACAGAAGGCACATGGGAGACTCTTGGAGTCAGTTGGAAGAAGGTTCTATGGTCTGATGAGACCAAAATTGAGTTTTTTGGCCATCAGAGCAAACGGCAAGTTTGAACATTTTGTATTATCAAAAACATATAATCTTCACCTTGAAGCATGGTGGAGGCAATATCATGCAGTCAGGTGCTTATATGCAGCAGTCTTGTGAGAGTAGAGGGGAAAATGAATTCAACAAAATCCAGGGAAATCATTCGGGAAAACCTGATGCAGTATGCAAGAAACCTTGGGAGAAAATCCAATTGAGAATTTATGGCTGAACTTGGAAAAAGGCTGTTCACTCGAGATCCCCATGCAACCTGACAGAGTTTGAAGAATTTTGCAAAGAAGAATGGGTTAAAATGGCAGTGTCCAGATATGCTAAACTGACAAGAGACTCAAGGCTATTATGGCTGCAAAAGGTGAATCTATTACAGTAAATACATACTTCAAGGGGTGAATACTTGTGAAATAAATTGTTTTATATTTTACACTTGTAATTCATGTAGACCACTTTGCAGAGATCTGTTTCCACTTTGACATTAAAGAGACTTTTATTTGTTGATTAGTGTCATAAAAAGTCAAATAAAATTGCATTCGGATTGAATTTTGTACAACAACAAAATGTGAAAACTTCCAAGGGGGCGAATACTTTTTACAGGCACTGTACATGAATGCAAGAAGTCTTAATCCAATTTGAGGTTACTAAAGCCAGTCTCAGCAGTGGTGGGGGCAAGACATTAAAGAATTGTGCACAGGGCGTTGCCCACTCACAACTACACTAATGATAACACTTACTCAGGGTCACTGTTTAACCTAACCTGCATGTCTCTAGGGATGTGTGAGAAAGCATTAAATTCCTATAGAAAAATATGCACATATATAAGGAATACATTCAGACTCCATCAAGACAATGACCAGGTGCATGATTCTGACTTTGAAGTAGCAGTACTAACCACTGTGCTTCCATGCCACCCACATCAGTAAGTATCTTGCAGGATTCCACTGGGCTGGTCAGATAGAAAGGGTTTACACACTGCCTAATGGCTTAATTTTAAAGCTTAGAACCTGCAAAGGATGAAACCCTGGCTGTGAGTAATGTGTTATTTTTTGAGACAAATCCCCACCATAGTTAAAGGCACTACTTAGTGTATCTGGGCCACATACTAAGTATGCTATGAGTCAGTATGAAGGCAAATGTTTTAAATAAGCTATGGAAGCCGTAAAGACGTTTCCCAAGAAAGTAATTAAAAACCTGATCTTTTGCTATATTTTAGCATACGTAATTCAATTTCTACAGACCATGGAGTTGTTCCTTTGGTTCCACTAGATCACAAGTGAACTACCGACTAAAGAGCACACTTGCGTCTGCATGCTCCACAAACAATTTGTCTGACCGACAAGGTTTTTGTCCTAATTGTGCTGTGCTGTGGCCCATTTTCTGCTGTCAAATCAATTGACAAAGTCTGTAAATCCCAGATTACAACCCCACCAAGGAGCAGCTTTACATAAAGTCACAATCCTGCAGCAAACATTCTCCTATCACGCGTTCTGTGGAGTGGTGCGGATAATTAAATAAGTGCATTTCCAATATGGCATATTCTGCTCTGTTTAGCACTGTCAGAAACTCATTTGCTTTTAGCCGTTGAAGTTACCGTTTTAGCAATCATCCTGTTTACAGGTGTGTTGTAATAATCATATCAATCTGCATAAATACTTTAATGGCCTCATCAATTTAGATATTTATGTACACAATTAAGTTGGCAAACAGATTTCTTCATACAGAAAAACTGTCAGTTGAAAGCAACTGTCCAAACAAACAGCATAAATCATACGTTTTGTTCATATATGGAAGAAGAAGAAGCTAACACATCAATCCATTGTGCTCAATATTTTGACCACGAGCAACTTTACTGAATAGACATAAATTATTTAATCCTAACATAAATTAACATTTTCAAACCTGCTTAATCCACTTAAGGGTTGCAGGCAGGCAGAACTTTTCTTAGCATTGGATAGAAGACAGAAACCAGTCCAAGATGGAGCTTCAATCCATCTCGGGGTGCACTTGCACACAAATTTACAAATGTACAGGACCAATTTGGAAATAACAATCAAGACATGCATGCCATCAGTAACATTTCTTATATTATTTTTATAATCTGCACTTGCAGACTTGAATTGGATATATTTGGTTATAACAAAGTTAGTATACTGTAGGTACTACAAGAACTCAAAGAAAATTCTTTGAGTCCCTTTAAGAGGTGAGGGGACATTGCAGGAATAGGAAATTCACAGCAGGTACTGAATTGAAAGCTTTAATAAACAGATCAAAAGGTGTTTCAGTAAATTATTGGGCTTTGACATCACACTGTTATTCTTCCACTCCACTAATAATTAAACAAGTAAGAAAGCAGTGAAAAGTGAATGGGAAGTATCCTCATTACCAGAACATTGGAGGCACGTGTTGGCTAAAACTCTTGTTCCCCCTTTGCTTTCAGTAAATAGATGTTAAGGTTGGATCGCTGTTGAACATTCATCCCAGGTGTTGTAGCCTACCTTGACCAAATATATAATAGAACCTTTATACAGGCAATCTCAGTTGAGTGCCTCAATTCACGGTGCAGGCAGATCACGTCGGTGAGCTTCAGTTTTCCATGCACAGTAACAAATGATTTGCTTACAGCAGTTGTACATAATAAGAGGCCCAACTGAGATATTAAGATCTCTGAAGCCATCAGGTGTCTTCATTAGAGTAAAAGTAATTAGATATGTTAGTGTATTGTACAAGATTAATGGCATGATAATGGCCTACAGAAGACTGTGTTTGCATATTTTTCTTTAAAAATGTATCCATTCTTCTAAAAGATTGCTTCTTTTTGTTGTTTTTTTTATTTTAATCCCAATTTATTTATATGTAGATCACCTATACAAGGATATCATTTTATTTGGACGGCTTCTAATTTTATTTTTCCACATCATAGAAGTATTATATATGTTATTGGGATTTTGTGCAATTTAATGACACAAATGATGCAAGTTCAAGTTTTGCTTGTTATTTGTAACAAGTACATTGCAATTATTACTGTGCTTGAAATATATATATATATATATACTAGCAAAATACCCGTGCTTCGCAACGGCGAAGTACTGCCTTAAAATTTTTATTAAGAAGAAAAGTAAACCTTTTTAAACTGAGGGAAAATATAGCAATAATTATTTGTTAAGGATCTCTTTGTATACCACGTTGTCAGTTTGGCCCTCCGGTTGTAATATGACCAAGCTGTGCGCTGAGCTTACTTTTGAGCATGCAACGTACAGTTGGCCATGTGAAAAGTAATCTTGCCTCAAATCTCACAGCTTGGATTGCTGCTGTCATAATCGGTTTGAGTTTCATGGTTTGTTTCAATTACGTTAATATTTGCAGGACTTGTGTTGAAGTGACATTCGGCATCTGTCAAGCGTTGTAAGCACACAACCGGTTTCATCGATAAAATCAAATCCAGCTTTTGAGAGTTTAAACATTCATAAACATCTGTGAATCTAAGATGTTTAAGAGGCATTGGCGGTTGTCGAAAGGCGTAAAATATTTGGCTATTTCGGTACACTTGAAAGCGACAACCAAACAATTCAGCGGCAGCCATCAACTCACATGCAGAACCATAGGTGAAGGGCTTAAACATTTCACTCTTATAGTGCTCCTGTGTAGTATAATTATCTCCTGTACCGTCATCAGTCCACACCTTGAACCTGTCCCAGTCATTCAATACATAAGGCACAATGTTCCTCCGGCTATCAAGAGTGAGCCTGATATGGCCGTGCAATATGTAACACAGAGAATGGAAAAGGCAGGCGGCATCTCTGGGCATGGAAACCACTCGGTAAGTGACAGTTCTTTGATCGATAGTGATCACCTCGATAGACATGTTAATAGGGGTATGGTTGGAACGATAAAGGAAATTTGTACCTGAACAATGGAAAGTAAGTCTAAAATACCTACACAATAACTATAATCGTAATAAACGAACAATAAAACAGCGACGAAGCCGTAAATTAAATTAAAAGGCTGCAGTTATAAGCAGGGAGACGTGAATCCCGTGGTGAAGCAAGGAAGGGAATGAAGAGACCGGAGAGACGGACGGCCATATATAGGCAGGCAGCCAACAACGTGGGAGGTGTTGGGATGGGGGACCCAACGCCGCCTCACACGGCGACCGAGCTGCAGGCTATGGACGTATATATGTACGTAAGTAGGATTCAGTTAGCGTTGGGAACCCACGTACCAAATTTCTTGAAGATGGGCCCATAAGTAACAAAGACCGTTGGAAAGTTCAATATGGTGGCCGACAGTGGTGTCATACCACCGAAATAAGTACGTACATCGGTTTCAGTTAGCGCAGGGAAGCCACCTACCAAATTTCGTGAAGATGGAGCCATAAATAAGAAAGTTCAACATGGCGGACATTGTCGACCGTTATGACAGTTACGTGTAGAATTTCGAAATGAAACCTGCTTAACTTTTGTAAGTAAGCTGTAAGGAATAAGCCTGCCAAATTTCAGCCTTCTACCTACACGGGAAGTTGGAAAATTAGTGATGAGTGAGTGAGTGAGTGAGTCAGTCAGTCAGTCAGTCAGTCAGTCAGTCAGTCAGTCAGTGAGGGCTTTGCCTTTTATTAGTATAGATAATAGCCAGTAGAGGGCGTCTCACAGCCCTAAACCCATGATGCTACTTTACAGACCTAGTTTCAGGTGCAAATAAAGGAATTTATTTTCACAAATCCCCTACACACACTCCAATACTACTATATTTTTATTTGTCTGACTACTTTTCTGACTGTGACTCCCCAGGTGAAGCGCAGAAGCTTCTTTTGTACCAGACCTGGAATTTCACATTGCATCCAGGAAGAAATTCCAGGTCAGGTGGAACATCTCCATGACAAGAGAGCCTTCCTCTTAGGAACCCAACAGGGCTGTCCCCCAAAACTACAACTCTCCAGCAGCCCTGTCCAAAAGGGGAGACACCCCAGAGGGATGTCACTACCTAGTGTATTGAGGAAGTACATGGCCCTGGGAAGCAGCCTCTCTCTGTTCATTATAACGCCCTCCTGACCAATAAAGGTACCACTAGCCAACCTGGTTGAGATTCCCGTCCATCTACATTCTTCTATTAAAAAGGCAACACTGCCAGGTAAGGAACTATTCAACCTGGCTAGGATGCCAGCCAACCCATGTTGTCTTTTGCTGTTGTAGTGGAATGAATGATGAAGCTGGGCAAAAGCCAGGCAAAACCCCATTTAATTCCAAAAATAAGTAATAGATTTAAATAAAACACACACTCGCTGGTGCTCTCTGGCTGGGACAATTCCCCTGGAAGCAGTGTTCTTTTGAAGGATGCACTTTCTCTCTCTTTCATGCTGTTTACAACGTCTAGTCCGAAATGAGATGCCACCTTCTGAGAAAATCTCCCATTTATACTGAGCAGACCAGAAGGGTTTGGGCTTCCTTGACTTTGTTGCCCTTTAGGGGTGGCTTATTAAAGCTGTGTGGGGAAAAAAGAGACAAGACTGTTATCGATAGCGCCCCTCTTTTCATCCCAGGGTGGTACCAGATACCTTAGGTGACCCTCTGGCATGCATGTGTGACACTCATATATGTGTGTGTGTGTGTGTATATACATATATAT
>JANRMT010062856.1:114519624-114545381 GCA_026402145.1 Polypterus bichir lapradei
TTTTAATGCAGTACTTCGCCGCTGCGAAGCGCGGGTATTTTGCTAGTTATAAATACAGTGTTATATTTGGGGCAGCATGGTGGCGCAGTGGGTAGCGTTGCTGCCTTGCACTTAGGAGACCTGGGTTCGCTTCCCAGGTCCTCCCTTCATGGAGTTTGCATGTTCTCACCATGTCTTCGTGGGTTTCCTCCGGGTACTCCGGTTTCTTCCCACAGTCCAAAGACATGCAGGTTAGGTGGATTGGCGATTCTAATTTGTGCTTGTTGTGTGTGTGTGTGGGCTGGCACCCTGCCTAGGGTTTGTTTCCGGCCTTGCGCCCTGTGTTGACTGGGATTGGCTCCAGCAGACCCCCATGACCCTGTAGTTAGGATATAGCGGGTTGGAGGATGGATGGATTATATTTCTTTATAGACTTTGAAAGATTTTTATATAAAAAGTTAAAGTTAACAGATCACTTTTAAACTGTTAGAAAAGTTTTTATTAGAATTAATTTAATTTTTCAGACAAGCCATTGTTGTATTCATTGGTATAAATTTTTTTTGTTATTTAAAACTGAATTACTGCATGGAGTTTATTGGTGCTACTGTTTGCTGGCATCATATGAACAGTTTAGCATTGACTCTCTTACCATGTGGTCTCTTAAGATTTATTTGATAAAACCATATACAGTGGAACCTCGGGTCACAACTGTAATTTATTCCAAAACTCTGTTCGCCAACCCGATTTGGTCGTGACCCAAAGTAATTTCCCCCAGAGGATTATATGTAAATACAATTAATCCGTTCCGGACCATACGAACTGTATGCAAATATGTTTTTTAAAGATTTTTAAGTAATAAAATAGTTAATTATATCATAGAATGCACAGTGTAATAGTAAACTAAATGTAAATACATTGAATAACACGGAGAATTTCTTGAACAGAGAAAACAAACATTGCAAGAGTTCACGCTACAGCCTTATGAACCGCTGGTTGTAAACACTTTTTTTAATGAGTTTTAAGCACAGGGAAAAAAATGAACATTTGAAAAATCCGTAATTTATACAAAAACTAACCATAAACAACCAAGAAAACAAACATTGCAAGAGTTCACGCATAGCCTTATGAACCGATCACTGTAAACACTTTTTTTAATGAGTTTTAAGCACAGGGAAAAAAAATGAACATTTGAAAAATCTATAGATTATACAAAAACTAACCATAAACAACCAAGAAAACTAACCTTGCATGAGTCGAGTTCTGGCATGAAGGAAGTGAGGTGGAAATGGGTGGAGAGGAGATTATAGTTTTGAGGTAAAGTCCCTCTGCGCAATGCACGTCTGACCGAGAACAATGTACTGTACAGGGAGAGACTGAACACGTGCGTAAATCACCGGCGCATATGAACCGGAAGGGAAACTGGCTTGTTCGTCCCCCGAGTGTGTGGTTGTGAACAGATGCAAAAGTTCGGCGAACTTTTTTGGTCGTAACCCGATTTGTACATGTTCCGAGACGTTCGACTTTATTAATTTTCTTCAAAAAGGAATGGTGAACTCCATCATTAAACTAATTAAGTAATAAGTACTACAAGGTACTCATAGAAAAATAGAATATAAATAATGCTTTGTAAACTATTGTAAACCAGTGTAATTTGCCATACCCGCAGCCAATGGGTATTGTTCTCTTTTGGGACATGTAGTAGTCATGAACTAAGATGGACTAGAGCAACTGAAGATAACAACAAGGTTTTCATTGAAACAGTGCACGTTTATGAAAAAATAAATGTCCAAGTGCAGTTATAAAGTTTCTTCAATTAATAAATCCATAAACACTGCTGTGGAGTAAATCTACTAAATAATAAAAACATAAAGTTAAAATCCAAAATTCACCATTGCACAGTTCTTCATTTCTAGCAAACCTCCCATGTCCTCTGCTCTCACTCAGCTATTCGGCAGAAATGAGATGCTGCTGAACTTGTCCCTGGCTATGCCCCAGCCACCTCTATTGGTAAGTGCATAGAGTCCACAGGGACCTGAGTCTCTCTTCCTGCCACCTCCATCAGTCACTGTAGTTCTAATGAGCTCCTGATCTCCACTGCTTCATTCTGATACTCAGCAGGTTTGACCCTTCTCCCTGGAACAGCAGCCCATGCTGAACAGCCCACATTTCTGGGTGTGCTCTCTGTCTCTGTCTATCTGATTCAATCTGGCTTTGATTTCCTTCTTTCCCAATTTTCACCCCTTTCTCCCTTTACCGAGACCTTTTATATAGGAGTGTAGGTGCAGCGTTATTTAAGACATGGAGGTGCTAATGAGGGATGGGTGTGCTTATTCTTATTCTTAATTGAACAATTATCCTATTGACCACTTTATGTCAGCTTGTCTTCCTGTCCCTGCCTCACCTGTCCCTGCCTCACCTACACTACCAACTGGAGTTGCCACTGTCTAAATTAAAAAAAGTAGTTTCTGTTTTACAACAGCACTTTGACATAGCTTCACAACTAATTATGCAAAATGTATGCTGCTTTTATTCCAGTCGTCTGTTACGTTCTAATAAATGCTCATCATTAGGTGGCTCAACATTGCTGCTTTTATGCCCCATAGTCACAGTTTTCTAATCTCCCATATATGGCTATGATGTTTTTCCACCTTTGAAAAAACTACAACCCAGACCATTTTTGCCACCTTTAGTTGTTTCTTGCCTCATGCCTGATAGTTCTTGTGACCCTGTAATGGGAAAAGGAAGCTCAGAAACTGACCAGATGACTGGATATTCACTTTAACAGCAGACACTGCACACCAAATATGAAGTAGCAAAGTTAACATTTCATGGACACTCATTCAGAACACATTTTCCTGGGTTTCCTTGCTAAAAATACTGCCTTTAAATTGTCAATCTAATAACAAAAATTAAATATATTGTTACACTTACAGTAGGTAGTCCTAAATCCTGTAACTCCACTGTGAGAATCAAAATAAAATCAATCCAGATAGTAAAGCAAACCCTGGCTACCCCACAAGACTTACTTATGCATGGTGTTGAACCCAAAGCTTTCTGTTCTGTTGGCTTGTCCACTTACCCACCTATGGTATCAAATACTACAAGGTTTAACTTTATGCACCCCCTGTCTCTCCTCTCCCTCATTCTCAGCTTTGCACTTTCTAAATCCTGATGGTTAGCCATTGTCTCTCTTGACTGATATAACTAGTAGGACAAAAAAAATTTCTTGAAACACAATTGTGCACTGATGCATCTTCTAAATGTAGGTAGTAACAGGAAGAAAGAGTACATGGACACAGGAGGTGGGTCTGATGGGACCAGAACAGACCACTGAAAGTGCTTATGGACCTTAGAGTCAAGGGAGCTGATAGTAGCAGTGATCAGATGGTAGTAGAAAGTAATGGCATTGGTGGTTAAATAGGTTTGGAAAATCTTAAAAGGTATGGTAGATCGAGTACATTGTGCGTAAGTGTAGCAGGCACCCCACAGGTTGGTAGGTGACTCTCACCTTTTTAGAGAGACTTCTCTGGGCATTCATTACTGTCTTCATCTCTTTGTACTTAGTCTTTCCATGTGATGATCCTCCCTTGTATAACTTACTTAAATAATAATATGACTTTTTGTATAATCACTTTTTTGTTTATTAGCATGTGTTCCTCTTCTCTAGAGTGTGCTGTGTTGTCACATTTACAGCATAAAGTGGGAAAGCAGATGCATTTCATACACAGACCAAATGTATTGAGCTGGAGTACAACAACAACAACAACAATTTTTTTCTTGTATAGCCCAAAATCACACAGGTAAGTACCACAGTGGATTTTAACAGGCCCTGTTTTTTGACATCCTCCCAGTCTTGACTCCCTAAGAAGAAAAGAAAAAACTCCCAAAAAATACCCTTGTAGGGAAAAAAATAGAAGAAATCTTGGGAAAGGCAATTCAATGAGAGACCCCCTTTCAGATAGCTTGGGTGTGCAATGGGTGTCAAAAACACAGAAGCACGTGGCCACCTCAGGAATTTAATACAATAGTACAATAGTAATAATGCAAATTGCAAAATAAAATGAAGAATAGATTATATCACTTGCTAAATACAGAACTTTAAAATATGAGGATACAGAATTGTTCAGAGTCCTGGAGACCTCAGCTAACAAGCTGCCTCCCCTCTAATGGCTATTCCACTATTGAGTCAGTGCTGGGCCAGCCAGTCTGATGAAGGGACCTTTTTACCCGATGATTCCAGTGCTCCTTTATCAGAGGTGACTTTTCCATAGGCTGGCAAACAACTTGGCAGTAGTGCAGTGTCACCAAATGGTACTAAGTATAAGAGTCCTGAGATGAGAAACAGAATAGGTGAGAGTTAGTAACAGTTTATAAATGTCATATTACTTATATTACAGCACTGATGACTAACAACAGAGATTCAGTATGTACAGCTAATCAGCAGCTCCACTCAGGGTATGTTAAAATAAAGTAGTGAGTCTTCAGCTGGGATTTAAATCTAAGGCTGAAGGGGCATTTCTTACAGTAGCAAGCAGACAATTTCATAGATTTGGGACTCTGTAACTAAAAGCTCAACCTCCCACTGCTATTTTATTAATTTGTGTAAGGCCAGCATCTTGAGATCTTAATGTGCGCTCTTGTTTGTAAGTAGTGATAAGTTCAGAATAGTCTTTATGTATCTGCCTCTTTTTAAAAAAATAGAAACTTAAGAAATGAGTCCAAATACTAAATCGAAAGAAAGAAAGAAATGTATTTGTCCCCAAGGAGAAAGTTAACTTTTTACAAAAGCTTAAGAATATTACAGCTATCAACAATATCCCCCCTTAAAAGGAGTACCCGTAGCATTTCTTGGCACACTTGTGCTGAATAATTTGTCGACTGAAAGTCCTCAGTGATAGTCTGTCAGGGAGAGGATTTGCAGCACTATTCATAGTGGCACTCAGTTTTGTTAAAATTCTTTTCTTTGCTATGACCTCCAGGAGGTTCATTGTGTTCCGTAACTTAGCCTGCACTTTTAATTAGTTTGTCAATTTGGTGGGCCTCTCTTGAAGTGATGTTACCATCCCAGTACACCTCAGTGTAGAAGATCATAATGACCATCACAGTGTTGTAGAAGATTACATTACATTACATAAGATATACTCCCATTAAAGAAACGCAGTCTCCTAAAGAATATAGTGACTGGTCATAGAGGCTTCGGCAAAAGTCAATAAGCAGTTCCTCAGTGTTGCTGATGTTAAGTTAATAGACAGTTCCTTCTGCACCAAGAAAGAAAGTTCTCCATCTTAGTCCTCATCTCTGTCTTATCCTCTTTGTCAATACACCCCATTAGTGCAGAATCATCAGAGAATTTCTGCAATGACATGACTTGATAATTGTATTTTACATTTATAATACAAGTTGTACAGGGTGGATAAAAAAGATAACAGAACATTCCTTGTAGTGCTGACTGCGTATTAATAATCAGGCAGTAAAAAACACAAATTGAAAGTGAGAATTGTTTCACTTTACTTAATCAAAGGTAAAATAAAACATTAATGTTATAAAAATGGAAAATGTAAATGAAATAAACCTGTTTTCTGAACATCTTTAGCTCAGTTTTTGGATAGAATTAAGTGCAAGGCAGAAATCAACGTTGAATGGAATGAACTGCATGTAGTGAAATTAGTAGTTCTATTCATCCAACCATGTGACTCAAACTGAAAGCTAATGGCAAGTGTTGGTTATATAAAAAATCTAAATTGTGCAAAAGTGAATTGGGTCACTGATGCATCTTTAATCTAACAAAAATGCAGAAACCTTTATTGGAAAAAGTGGGTTATAAAAATGAATAAATAATACAAGAAGAACCTAAATGACAACATTTTCATGTCAAAGTTAGCTGAAGTTTTCAATACAAAAGCTTTTAAATGTAATTCTGTTCTTAAGAAGCCAGTTTTCATGAATAGTGTATTTTTGGGATTTTCACCAGCTAATTTCTATTAGAAGCTCCATTTTTGAGGGGGATTTAAGTCTTAATGGAGTGTCACCCTTGTGGCTTTTTTCTTGTTTTTTTTTTTAAAGCACTCATGATTGGTGTTTCAAGTTAGAGTGTCCTTATATAAAAAATGAAAGCTCTGAAAAGGTCATTAGTGGGCAAGTAATGCTTCAGAATGATTACAAATCTAGAAAGGCACTGAAATCATATGAAAAAGGCTGAGAATGGAGAGAACCCAAGTGTTTTCATTACCTCCAAGTTCATAATTACAATCAATTATTCAAAAGCAGAATTGCTTACACAGGATATGTGTGACAGCTGTACAAAATACTAAATCTGTATGATAATGTTCATCTTGTGGCAGAAGAATATGTATTATGCTGCACTGATTAATCTTGAAAACTAGCAAAATTAAAACTCGCTTATGCAAAGAGACTTCCTGGTAGAGGTGGTAGGCTCATTTTCTATGAGTGCCTTTGATAAATAAGAAGACACTTCAGAAATCATCGACTTTGAGCAGCCATTGCGGTGTGCTTCACCGAACCCTGAACTTCAGGCTTTCCGGCCCTTTGAATGCAAGAAGGAGTATAAATAAGATACTTGCTAGCACCATTACTAAAGTTTCTTCTTTTCAAAATTTTTTAATGATTACCGTATTTCTGGGTTTTTTTTTTTTTTGCTTTTTTTTTTTTTTACCTTTTTTTTGGTTTTTTTTTTTTTTTGCTTTTTTTTTTTTTACATCTATTTAGGTTGTTTTTTCCTTTAGCAGAGAAAAATGATTTAATGAAATTGAACATCCATAAATTCACCAGAACTCTGATTTATTGTAGTGCTTCATATTTTCTATCATTACAGTGTACCTGTGGTAGCAGCTGTTTTATGTTTTTTATTCTGCAGTGAAATCGAAATGAGACAGAAATGGCAACCCTTACTATTATGAAATCTACCCATTAGCACCTGCCAGCTGTCAGATTCGGCTATTTTAATAATGTACTTTATGATGTTTATCAGATAATAGTTGGGCCACATCTTTCAATATAAGGTAGTGCTAAGCCTAACACACTCAGAGAAGAGTATGAAGATAGATGGAGCAGTGAAAGGGGCTGTGAAGGAATAAAACTGATAGATGTGAGATAATAATAAGGAAAGATTCAACAACATGAACATTATACACCTTTTGGAATCAATAGCTGCCCAGTCACTGCTGTTTTTTCACATTTTCAGGACAGTTAAAAAAAAACATTTGGGTTATTCTTTTGGATGAATTGGAATCCTGCACCTGGCCGTCATCTGTGTAGAGTGTGTATGTTCTTGCCATGTCTTTGTGGGTTATTCTCCTGATACTCTGCTTTTTGCTATCTCAAAGATGCACATGTGGGGTGACTTGCTGATTCTAAGTGGGCTGTGTGTGAGTGTAGGTGTTGGTTTGTGCTTGAGTGGGCGCCATCAAGGGCTCGTACCTATTTTGCATCTGATGCTGCCAGATATACACTCCTTAACCCTGAATTGGAGTGGGTTTAAGAATGTTATTTTATTCATTTCATTCTCAATGCCATCAAATTGACAATAAAGGCAACAGCGTTTCTTTTTTAAATGCTTAGTTCATAATGATGAACTCAAACCTTCCTTGCAATTTCAGTTATTCCTATCCTTATCTTTCAAGATGTTTGTAAACTGGAGCCATAAGAAAGCTTGGCAAAGCCTTGTTTTCTGGTAGGTAGTGGCCAGCCATGTCAGGATATGGAAAGGAGTATTATATTCATTAACAAAAGACTTTTTATCTTTGGTTCACTAGGCATGGGTTTGTAATTAATTTTGAACTTTGCTGTGTGCAGCTGGTTTTTGCTACCTGATGATGATTGTTACATTAAATTGGATTAACCGTGTCAAGCAAAATATTATGTCATATCTTTTTGTTACCAATGGTCCAAGGCCTTTTTGTTCTTTTTAGGTGCATTTGTATATAATGTGAAAAGCAGCTAGTAGAGTAGCTATATCTGTGCATGGCATGGAGGTTGCACTGAAGCATCGCAGCAAGAGTGTCTTGGTTGTACCCTGCCTTGAATTTGCATGTTTTTCTGGTGGATTTACTCGGCGTGCTTCAGTTTCCTTTCAAAGTTATGTAGGATGTGAGGTTTTGTTATGCTATATTGACCCTGCTAGTGTATGTTTTGCTCGTATTCACCCTGCGATGTGCTGGCGACTTGTTCAGGATTTGCTCCTGCCTCGCACACAATGCTTGCTGGGATGGGCGCAACCCTGAATGGATGGCATAATTAAACACGTATAACGAAGATATTTTTTAAGCTCTGAACACTCTGTGGGCTAAGTTTATAACTAGTTTTAATTTCACAAAGACGTTTATCATGTGGTGATTGGTTATGTGAAGAAAGAAAAAGGAAGGATAGGAACTGGGGTTTTGGTACGTCAGACAGACAGCACACGTGCAATAAAGAAAGCCCGCTCAGAAGAACATCCATTGAATTCTGTGTTCGTGTCTTTGGCCACCAGATCACAAACCCAACATTTACACAATATTTAAGTTAAACCTGTGCGATACCCATTCATACAACCAGTTTTTGGAGCCTCATCACACCTGCCATAAAGGAACCCCTTACTGCGAGGGAGCAGCACTACCACCTCACTACCGTGCATGTTTAATACCTGCTTTAATGCATTTCATTATGAAAATGATATCAAGTATTTATCTTAGCATTCTAAATTTTCAGAGAGCAGGAATATCATGAAGTGAAAGGATTCTGTGCGGTGATCGCTCTCTTAGTGCGGAGGAAGTCATTTTAAGAAGCGTAGTGATTAACAACTGGGTTGGGGAACACTTAACACAAAGCATTTAATGTGCTGCATTAACTTATGATGAGGTTTGAGAAAATCTAGTAAATTAAACATTGATTTTAGGATGAAGTTTACTTTATGACATTCTACTTTGATTATAAAATAAACTATGAGAATAAAGTGGAAATCTCGACTTTAATCTTGACATAAACCGCGAGAGTAAAATGGAAATGGCGACTTTAATCTCGACATAAGCATCAAAATTAAAGTGGAAATGTTGAGAATACAGTCAACATGTCGACTTTATTCTCAACATATAGTTTGTTTTTTCTTCCATGTGTCCGTATGTTTTTTTCTTCACAGTGGCCCTAATACAATTCCGTATGGCTATACCATAAATAGCATTATAAATGCAAGTTGCAGTTTTATTATTTATGTATATAGCTTAGCTTGAAGCAAGGTCCATATTAATGCAGTTTGCCTAAATGATGGTTCAGTTGGTAAAGATGTCATCACCAAGTTGCACTTGTTTTATTTTAATTTGGTGAATACTGTGTAATGCACCTGGGCTTGAAGTAATAGTGCAACTATCCGTAATTATCCATCCATCCATTTTCCAACCCACTGAATCCGAACACAGGGTCATGGCGGTCTGCTGGAGCCAATCCCAGCCAACACAGGGCACAAGGCAGGAACCAATCCCGGGCAGGGTGCCAACCCACCACAGCACACACACAAACACACCCACACACCAAGCACACACTAGGGCCAATTTAGAATCGCCAGTCCACCTAACCTGCATGTCTTTGGACTGTGGGAGGAAACCGGAGTGCCCGGAGGAAACCCACGCAGACACGGGGAGAACAGGTCTCCTAACTGCGAGGCAGCAGCGCTACCACTGTCCCACCGCGCCGCCATCCATAATTATACTATTATTTATTTTATTGTTATTATTAATTAGTTTAAATATTATGCAGTTTAATGATGGTAACGTTGTTTAAAAAGTCACTTTAACGTGTTACAAAAAATATTTACTATTTATTCCTTTTCTAAGACATGTTCATTGCAATACAACTTTTAACAAGCAACTCTGATTATTTTACTAAGTCTAAATGACTCTTTGGATGGTTGAAAATATGTTGTCAAAATTATAGTTTAAGTTTTTGCAAAATTTGTTCAATTAAAAGGTTCTATATTTTGACTGCATTTGTTATGCAATGTGATTCCTTCTCTTCATTAGTGCCGCCCCCTTGAAAACTTATCACTTTATGGGGCCATGCAAACTTGTATTAATACTTGTGTGCACATTAAAATGTTCTTTTTGTACAATGTACAATGCTCATGACGGTGGAATAGGTTATTGTTTCCAGTCTACTGCAGTAATTGCAGTGGAAAATGTGGTTAACATCCACTCATGCTTGGGAAAAAAAATACCGTTGAATACTGTGAAACCGGGATAATTTAGAAAAATATGGTGATATAGAATTTTGGTCATACCGCCCACCCCTAGTCCAAAGTGCAACCCTGTCAGGGTCCCTGGGTGCTACAAGAGGGTGCTGTCAGGGGAGGGCTACCCTAGTTCTCAAGCAGCCCGGATGTGCTCCCCACAAGTCATGCTGGGTCACCAAGAGTTGTTCCAGGTCCAGTATTAAAGGAGCAACACTCAACTGGAGTTGGAAGGAGAAGACAGAGCTTCTTTGATTGTGTGGTCATTGCTTGTGCTTTATTGTAGGAAATGATGGGTGGATTAAAAAATCCATTATTTGAACCCATGACAGTGTTGGGTATCATTGGGTCTGAGGTTTGGGGCTTGGTGGCACCTCCTACTGGTTACAATTAAAAAACCTTTGCTTCTGACTACCCCTGAACCCCAGTAAGTTTCTAAGCTGAGACCCCCTCCAGTGGACCACTGCTGCCTACTTCTATCGTCCAGCCGGGATGCCCATCTGCTCTCTGTGGCACTCACATATGTTGAAGTGTAGAGAATATGCGGCATGTCATATTTTTTAAAAATGCACTTTGCTTGTCTGCAGTGATTTAATGATGGTCAAAGAATTTAATTGATTTCCTTTGCATCTCAATATTGTTTAACTGCTGGTTAAGATTAAAAAAATGATAAACCAAGTATGTTCTGTTAGCAGTGGTACAAATTATGTACAAACTAAACTAAGTGAATTGGTTACTAATTAAGACTGTGGCAGGAAGACGTCTGTAAAATTTGGGATCTGATATTATCAGTTTTATTAATAAAGAAATTAATAAAATCAATACTGCTAATATTTATAGGAATTTTTCATGATACGTCAAATTTCCCATTTGTTAAATTATCAATGATTCAAAGGAATTTTCAGTTGAATTCAGTTTCATTTGTATAGCTCTCTTCACTGAGTGCAGGCACAGAGATCTCAGTTACACTGTAAGCATTATACGCGAGCTGAAATAAGTAATTTGTCAGCGGGTTTACAGCGAGAAAAAATATTTAACAAGGTTTTTGACTTACCGGCAACTTATTTCTTTCTTGTTTTTGTTTCAGATGTTCTGCCATTCATTTCAGCTATGAGCCTCACGTGTAGTATTCCACATTTACCGGCCAGTGATTTAAAGGTGGTGCTGAAGCTAAGCACAGTAACAGATGTCTAGGGAAGCAGAATGACAGCTACAGAGGAGTCCATTTTGGTTTAGCAGTGGACATGCACTAATGTGTTTTCCTTTTTGTCCTAGTAAACGTGAGGTTAGGTATTATTGTTTTTTTTTAAATTTTATTTAGTGTTCAAATATATAGTTTCGGTTACTTTGGTTTTTGTTTGAAATGTGTGGTTTCCCCTACACGACCAAAATGGTGTCTCCCTGCATGTAGGCAAGCTGACCAGGGAAATGGAGGCACCTTTATAAGTACTGTTGTGGCTGCAAGAAGGGGAACTTTTACGATCGATTGGAGAGACTTGAGAGAATAAGTTAGGCTGTGCGAGGGGAGCCAGGCGTAGAGTTGTCTGGTGGCTGAGCAGCTGGTTGCTGTTAAGGTGCGGATTGAGGCTCCTAAGAACCAAAAACAGGTCCTGAGATTTTTTTTCCCCCCCGAGGAGTCTAATTTTTGTTTTTGCTTAAGGCTGCTGATATGCTTTCATGAACTGAAAGAGATTGAGTAAACATCAGGGTAAGAGCCTCTGTGTTGTTTTATGCACTCTATTTTTATATTTTTCTTCATTGCATTTTCACAACAAGAATTGTTTTAACTCTGGACTACATTTTTTGTTTAGTGCCAGTATTTATATCCACAACTGTTTTTTTTTTTTTTTGCTGTTGTGGAATAAAAACCTTTTTTTTGGAAATCTGCCTCTCTTGTGCCTTTCTTATTACTCCCTCAGTCCTGGTCAGTCCCAAACTACTAGAAGGCCACCTGCTTTAGTAGACGGCTTGTGACAATATGACTGCTGTCATTAAATGAGGGCCAATTTCTTTGTGCTCTAATCTGTTTTGTTTTAAGTAGACTACTGTATCTAAGGCCTCTTTTAGAGACATGTTATAATTATATGCCCACTAATTAATATTGCTGTCCAGAACTAAGTTTGAGTTTCTCACAATATCCACAAATTTTGATATACAATTGTGTAGAGATATAACACAGAGACATAGATCACATTGTTTACTTGGCATAATATCGTTATTTCTAAGTAAGAAAATGTTTTATAAACATATTAAACTTCTGAGGTGCTTTTGAAATAGTTTTATGATATCCTCAATCTGCTAAACTACAGTGCCCACTGTGACCCCAGTAGCAACTTCTTTCCTAAAATGCTTATAAAATTCTGGGCTCTGAAAGCTTTAGGCTTTCCTGTATCTCATTCTCTTGTTCTTCCTGGTGGATTGTAGAGTCCCTTGCAGAAACCCTTTGATGCCACCTAATCTTATGAAGGATTTCCAATTGCATCCTGATTAGTCCTGTAGAGCCACTCTCCTATTTTCTGCCTTTGGACATTTCAGTTAAAGGCACTTCATATTCAAAAGGCTTAATGTTTATTGCAGTTCCTGTCTCTTAGTGCATCTCCAGTCATCAGTGTGAGTACCTGTTTATGTAAATGAACACTGTGGGTACTTTTCCTATATTATGCCCCTTTCTACACAGTCTTAAGGATCACTTTTAGCATGTCTTGACTGTGAAGAGTACGGCCACAGTTATATTTTCTTAAGAAGCTGCTGTTTAAAATAAAAAAAAACAAATGTACTTAAAGTTGGTTCCTTTTGTTGGCAGTCTGTATGAATGAAAACATTCTGAATACTGCTGACTCCCTCAATGTATTTAAGAAGCAATTGAAAATCCATCTCTTATGTAAATATCTGTCTAATTGATAGAAAAAAAAACCTTTGCTCTGTGATAGTTTATATTGCTGTTTAATTTGTTGTTAGACTAAGTTTAATTGCTTTATTGATTGTAATCCATGATTGTGTATTTATTAGTTATTACCTCTTTTTCATTTGTGGCAATCAACGTTTTGTTAGCAGCCCTACTATACTTGCTAAACAAATAGGCCCTGGCCTAATTTTATTTGATTATGTTTACCTCTATTGTAAGTCGCTTTGGATGAAAGCATCTGCCAAGCAAATAAATGTAAATGAAATATGAACCATTGAGTTACATTTTCAACTGATGGTCATTGTGCCTAAGGCAATTAATGTACCTATACCTCATATAGAGTGTGTGCAGCTCAGAGAAAACTTGACAACTTTAAAGACACTAAAAACTTAAAGATTCTTAATTTCATTGTGTTTTTTTCTTCTGGTGTGTGACATATTTTATGGGAGAATGACATTAAAAGCAAAAACAGGTCTTATCTATGAAAAAGACTGACATGACATTGTAAGATGAAGCTACGCTGAACAACTCACTAGGAGAGCAGGTGGATCCTGACTCAAGAACAGCCCATTAATGTCTGGGTTCATTTTATCTTAAATTAATGAACAAAGATTTTAAAGTGGCGCAGAACTTTAACAAATGTTTTGCCATTCACCTTTCAGAATGCAATGATGAAGGAATATAAATTAGAGGTGCAAAGAGCAGCAGGATAATGAAATGCTCTTTCACTTGTTTACGTGCAAACAGCAGTTTAAATTGTGGGTTATCTAAATATGTTGGTGGAAAACAACTAGTAGCTGTGAGATGTCTGAAGAGAAAAGAGATGGGCTGTCGAGTGTGGCTTTAAATCTGGGAATACAGGTAGGTTAGTTTTCAGCTACACATGCATTCTGAAAGACAGTTGCTTTACTACACTTGTACTGTACTATTGCATTTACCTGAAATTATCTGTCTGTCTGTCACGATAGGGAATGTGTTCAGGAGTTGACTTTTTTCAGGGTAAATCAGAGTCACCAATTAAGTTAAAATGCACATCTTTCAAATGTGGAAGGAAACTGGTTGAAATTTCTCATAGACATTAGCCAAAAGTGAACATAATTCATGTGTCTGGAGCATCACTGTGCCACCATGCCACTCCATGAACACATAACAGTAGCCTAATGGTCTAAAATTTATTTACATGTGATTTTTACACCCATTTTGGAAAACAATTATGATATAGCAAGGTCTGGCTTGTAGCCACCCTCAACCTCAGATTCGATTAAAATGATAAGAAACTGGATGGGAAAATGTGTTGAAATTAAAGTGCAAATACAATAGCAAGGTTAAGTCTCCAGGTTATTCAGAAATGTTTAGAGTATCATCTGCACAGCAGAGCATTTGCAAGGCATAAAGGCCTTTTAACTGAATTTTCAAATCAAGTCTCATTGGGGCAGACACAGAGAAAATGCATCCCATGGTTATGTGGTACTGAATATCCACAAATATTTTTCTTTAATAAAATTCCACCATTTGAACATAAACTCTGGGTTCTTTTGAATGTATCTGTAACATATTTCTCCTGGGTCCCCAATAAGCAGATGTCTGTAGATAATACCTGTTTATTTAAATACCTATTACTCTTCATGTAACCCTAAATATTTGGTGCTTATGTTGTTTAAAGTCATTGGAGAAATGCAGTTTCAGTAAAAAGATTCAGTAATTACTACATAAACTTGAGTGAATGCAAATTTATTTTACCAAAACTCATGCTATGATATGTGTTTGTTAAGTGTCCCTTCTGGATTTGATTTTTGCTCACGTTATTTTGACTGCATTTTGTCTGTATTTTGCCACACATATTTTTCATCTCTCAGATTTGACCCTGTTTTGTCTAGATGTCTGTCTCCTAGTTGCCATTTTAAAGCCTTGTCAGTACGATTGGCAAAACAGAAAACCAGAAAATCCAAAGAAAACAGCAATACTCACAAACTCCCTCACAAACTAAATGATCTCCTACTCCTGAGCCTTCTCTAGTGTGTTACGTAAATAGCCAGAGGGATCGCTTAGGAGTAGTGATATTAGTGTGACCCCACTTCCTAGGGACCCACCTACAAAGGACAAGGAAGAGAGGCAAACTTAAAGAGACAGTACACAATCAATTATAAAGAAAATCAACAGAAACAAAAACATAAAAATATGGGAAACAATTCAAAACTAACAGCAAAATATAAAATACACATAAATACAGATTATTGCATAACATAACCTTCCAATTTTGGACTTGAAAAATAAAATCAGGGATATGATGCCCATGGCACTTCTTACATTCAGTCATTGCACTGACAACATTACAAATTTTAAATGTACCTCACTTGAATATATATTTAATGTTCTGAGCCATTAGGCCACACTCAGGAGTAATTGGTATGTAAAAAGCACAGTCACAGGGTCAATGCCCATGATTCCCCTGCTCTGTGACCCCTGAAAATTCATTTAGATTGCATGTGCTCTTCTTGTAGAAATACAACATGTATGCAGTTATACAGACTGTGTGAAGGACTTTGAAATAATCCTCAGTAAGAAAGGAGCCACTGTATAGAAAATAATATCTATATTATATAGATACTGTATTAATGGTCAAAATGAAATGAAAATGTTTTAATAATATACTGAGAAACTAGTCAGTAAATAACTGTAATTAGCTAAACTAATGTGTCTAATTAAATTATTTTACACCCGAAAGAATGTGTCAATGATTTCAATTAATCACTGTCAGCAGGCATACTAGTTCGTACTTCACCTCTGCGTGAGAACTGGGCAGGAATTTCTTTGAGGTTGATCATTGGAACAACTCAGTGGGAATGCACCTGTGCTGTCCCCTTAGCTGTAAGACTCTTTGCTTTGTTTTCACATTTACCTGAACATTGCCATAGTTACCTGCGGCACTGAGGATGTGTTTATTGTCCAGGAGGTAATACTACAAACCCAAAAGAATGAGCAGCCCTTCCTTCTCCGTTTTAACACTAGAAATCAGTTGTGCCTTGTGGGTTTCCTTTGTAGCCAAGCCACCATATGTTTAATACATGGAGGAAGGGTTAACAGGTAGTTCCAGAAGAACACACAGACAGATTTTGTATGTTCATACCACTCTGATTCTGGAAATAAGAAGGCTTCTGCCTGATAGCTGCATAGTGTTTGATTGAAATCTCAGTCTGTGGAGTTTGCATGGTCTACCCTTGTCAGCATGTTTTTTCCTGCCAGTACTCAAGTTTTTTTCCTTCTGTCAAAGATATTTGTATTTGGTTATCTGGTAACACTTAATTGGCACTAAATGGCAGAGTATGGGTGTTTAAGTGATTAGTTAATGCCTTATGTCTGTTGCTGCCTGGATAGAATTGATCTTAAACTGGATTAGGTGAATTCAACGAGTGATGGATTGATAAATATCCTTTATTATAGCCTTGAAGAATAAGTTTGTTTTTATTCAAGTTGAAATGATTTCTTCCCAAATATGATACATATTAGTTTTTCATATGACATTGCAGTCATATTTTATACATTTTTAAAAATAACTAGCTCTCTCTTGTGCTTTATATATAGTTAGGTCCATACATATATGGGCAGTGAAATGTTTTTCATTATTTTGGCTCTTTACACTGCCACAGTGTTGGAAATGAAGAAATCATTACATGATTGGAGTGTATACTTGCAGCTTTACTAGAAGGGGTTTAAATGTAAATATCGTATGAGCCATTTAGGAATGACAGACATTTTTATACATTGTCCCTGCATTTCCAGGAGCTCAAAAGTATTTGGACAATTGACTGACACACTGTTCCACGGCCAGCTGTGAGGAGGTTTCTCATTATTTCATTAACTATTAAGCAGGTAGAAGGTCTGGAGTTGATTCCAAGTGGGGAATTTGCATCTAGAAGCTGTCGCTGTGAGCTCTCAATATGTATTCAGAAGAGCTGTTCATACATATAAAAACAGGCCATCTTTAGGCAAAGCAAAATAAACCCATCAGAGAGATAGCAGAAACATCAGGGGCCTCATGCATAACGCCGTGCGTAGAACTCACACTAAAGCATACCGCACGGACAAAAGTGGAAATGTGCGTACGCACTAAACAATTCAGATGCACAAAACCGTGCATAAGCCAACTTCTGCGCTCTTTGGCTCCATAAATCTCAGTCAGCGTGAAAAGTAACGCACGTACATGTGCCTGCAGTCCCACCCTGACCCCTCTCTGAATTTTGCATTTTTTAATATGCAAATAAATATAAATATCATCTAGCCCATTCACTGTTTGGTTAAATGACAATGGCAAAGTTGCATGAAAAAACAGAATTTCAGTGAATGCAAAGTGGAGTCAAGGAAAAAAGTACTATTTGTTGGCTCAAGCAGTGTTATAAACAACAAAATGAATTTTATCGAGTGATACACAGTGGCAAAGACATTTGAAAGTTCAAGTTCAGAATGTACCACAGTACCTGAAATAAAAAAGAAGTGGGCAGATATCAAAGTCAATGTGAAAAGTTGACTAGTAGCCCACTGTCTTAGTATCACACGGAAGCGTTTTAGGATACAGAGAAAATAAAATGGGGACACAGTAAAGAAGAAAAGTTTGAAACATTGAGTTTAATTTCAAAATTTCCACTTTAGTCTTGTAGTTTATTTTGTCATTAAAGTACAATATTGTAAACTTCATCTTAGAATCAATGTTTAATTTACTAGAATTTCTTAAATCCCATTGTAACTAAAGCAACATGTTAAATGCTTTGTATTCTATGTGTTCTATGTGTGTAAATCACTATGTGCTTCTTAAGCAAGCTTTCTCTTACGGCACTGATCTCCACTTATAATACATTGCATTCATGATATTACAGTCCTCTAAACATTTTAGAATACTGAGATATATACTTGATATCATTTTCATGATGAAATGCATTATTAAAGCATGTATTAAACATGGGGACACAGTGATACAGAGGTAACAATGAGCTGGCATCCTGTCCAGGGCTTGTTCCTACCTCCTGCAAGATGCTTGCTGGGATGTGCACGACCCATGATGAAATAAGTTATTGTCTTAGTATTGTGTCTGTCAAATGCATCAACCCCCAATTCCTATCCTTCCATTTCCTTCTCCCAATAAGCTTTGAAATGTCAAACCAGCTGTAAGCTTAGAATGCCAATTCTTCAAAACTTTTAAGGAACATTGAAAAATCTTCGTAACATATGTTTCATTATTCTATCCTTCTATCCATCCAGGGTTGCGCCAGTCCCAGCAAGCATACAGCACGAGTCAGGAACAATCCATGGACACCAGCTCACCGTTACCATTATTATTGTATGGTACAATGAGATTCAATGTGCAAATGCTCCATAAACTTAAAATAATAATAATACTACAATGAAAAAACAATGAAAAATATAGAATATGAAAGCATGCTCCAAAGACAGAGAGTCTTGCACGATGTGTTGCCTTCCGGGTGCACAGGTTGGGGACCTCCCTGGAAGGGTGCATAGGCTTTTGGCAAGAGCGGGGGTGGATCCAGTTGTCATTGTCCATGTTGAAATAAATGACATACATAAGGGTAGTCTGTGAGTTCTGCAATCCAAATTCAAAGAGTTAGGTGCCAGGCTGAAGAGCAGAACTGACAAGGTAATCTTTTCTGAAGTTCTGCCTGTGCCACGCGCCAGTCCAGGTAAGATTTAGAAGATTAGAAGGTATAAGTTTATGGGGCATTGGGACTCCATTTGGAACAGATGGGACCTGTTCCGCCGTGACAGGTTACATCTGAACTCGAGGGGCACCAATGTATTGGGGAGGCATATGAGTAGGCTAGTCGAGGATTGTTTAAACTAGGGAATGGTGGCAGGGAGTTTAGGACAGGCCAGGTTTAGATCTATACATGGAGTAACAAACAACAGTGTAGAAATAAAAATGCATAGTAATGTACAGTAAATTCTAAGCCAACATTTAAATGTAGAAGGAGTAATACATTAAAAATAGCTTGCCTTAATGCTAGAAGTATCAAAAATAAGGTAAGTGAGTTGGAGCTTTATGTAGCAGACCATAATTACGATATTATAGCAATAACGGAAACCTGAATTAATTACAAAGATGGGGATGAGTGCAACATAAAGGGATACATATTTTTAGGAAAGATGGACAGAACAGAAAAGGAGGTGGGGTTGCAGTTTATGTCAAACAGAATTTAAATGGAAGCTCTCTTCAGCTGGATGATGAGCCCCATCTTAGTGAGGACAGATTTTGTTTTAGGAGTGTGTTATAGACCACCCAATTCAGACAGTAATTTCAACACACATCTTTTAATAATATCAAAAAGGCAAGTTTACAGGGAGATATTATAGTCATGGGGGACTTTAATTATCCAAATATTAACTGGGATAACCTTGCAGATGGAGGAGCACAAGAGCAGGAGTATTTAGAAGTAATCAGTGACTGTTTTTAACACAGTATATTAAAGCACCAACAGGGGGGGAAGCTTGTCTGGATTTAGTCTTTTGTAATGATCAAGATAGAATTGGGGGTGTAGAGGAAATTGAACCACTAGGCTCAAGTGACCATAATAAAATACAATTCTCTGTATTTGTAAGAGTGCAGATGCAAAGATTAAAATTGTTAAGTTGAACTTTGGTAGAACAAATTTTGACCAGATGTGACAAAGTCTAAGGAGGATACAGTCCGATAAGCTTTTAAGTGTGGAGACATTCGAGGAGCAGTGGAGCAGGTTTAAAGATGTTTTTCATGTAATGCAGGACAGATACTGTACATAGCTAAATTTGGAATTAATAGAAAATTAAAAAAAACTCCACATTGGGTTAATAAATAGTTAAAAAAGAAGCTGCAAAGGAAAAAACTGTTTTATAAGGCATATAAGACTAATGACTGCAAAGTCAATCATAGAGCATGTGAGAACATTAGAGTAGCCATTAAGAAGGATACCAGAGAGGCTAAAAGACAGTTGAAGAGGAATATAACAGATAAGGCGAAAGAAGACCCTAAGAGATTCTTTCAGTATTTTAGTAGTAAAAGAACAGTCAAGGAGGAGGTCAAGTGCATCAGAAATAGTAAAGGGTAATTAAAAGATATAGACAATGAAATAGCGGTTGCCCAAAACTTACATTTTTCTGAGGTCTTCACAAGTAAGCAAGTGGATAACCTTCCAGAGGTAAACAAGACTACTAAGGAGGGACTAGGGCAAGGGTTCCCAAAGTGGTCGATATCGACCCCCTGGGGTCGATTTGAACTTTCTAGGGGTCGATAGTTTCAATAAAAAAATTTGGGGGTCAACGACAGCAAAAATAGACCCCCTTACTACTGCTATTTGTTTGTTACTTCAAAATATCTATGATTCCAAAAGGTACCTAATTAAGAAGTAAAATAATTCAAAAAAACACTTTTTTGATAAAAACACATTACATACCAAACTTGCGAACTAAAAGGTAAAATGTGTCATTAAAAGAGTCACACGCAAGAAATGCATGAAAATACATGTAACACAAACATACAGTATCTGTGCATTGTCTTATCGAACGTATCAAAGCAAGTGCGGACATGAAAAACCATTGCATGTCCGCTCTTGCTTGCGGTGGGACGAGACGACGAATATTTTATATTAGCAGAATCTATCAGTCTTGTACGGTCATGCTTTCATAAAACACTATAAATTGGTTCGTTTGATGTGACATGTACTTATTTGTGATTTGAACTTTGAATATAATTATTTATTGAGGAGCAGTACTACAAAAAAGAAAATTGGAGGACACAGTTTATTTATTCGAGTAAGAACAAAAATCTTCTGTTTCAAGTAAGTACATACTTTATTGTTTGTTTTTTTTTTAATCACAGGGGCTGTCGAAATTGTTTGTTAATAAAAGTTTGTATTTCTTCAGATAATAATATGACTGAACCAAAAAAGAAATGCAGACAGTACAGCTTGGACTATTTTACTTATTTTGAATTTACATGTTTATTTCATAAATGTCAAAAATGTAAAAAATAAAAAAAAAAACTCTGCTAGTATTTTTTTGCTTAAATTTTCATTAGTGCAGGTTTCGATATTAAATGTTGCACAAAATAATGCCATATTCCGTAGCCATTTTATCTTTTTAAATCATAATTACAAGTGATTAAAATCTGATCTCTAGTGAAATATTTAATATTGAGTACTGTACAAATGTATTAATTTGAGTAAGTAAAGTAAATGACTAGGGGGTCGACGGTTTTAAAAGTTTTTGGTAAAGGGGTCGGCGGCCGAAAAAAATTTGGGAACTCTTGGACTAGGGTATTTGGAAATTGTAGAGGGAGAAGTGCTGCTCAGATTAAATGAGATGAAATCAAACAAATCACCAGGACCAGATAATATTTACCTTGAGTTCTCAAGGAGGCATGCAAGTATATACATAAACCCTTGACACATTTTTAGGAAGTCACTGCTCACTGGAGAAATTCTGAAAGAGTGGAAAATGGCAGATATCATCCCATTATATAAAAAGGGTGACAGGACAGATCCAAGTATCTATAGGCCAGTAAGCTTAACATGCATCACAGGAAAATTAATGGAAGGAATTATTAAGGATAAGATTGAGCAACAACTGGCAAGGACATGAGTTATTAGGAACAGTCAGAGTGGTTTCAGAAGAAGGCGGTCATGTTGTACTAACATGCTGGAATTCTATGAGGAGGCAACAAAAGGGTATGATCAAAGTGGAGCATATGATATTATTTATCTTGATTTTCAGAAAGCATTTGATAAGGTGCCACATGAGAGGTTGGGCATCAAACTGAAAAAAGTGGGAGTTCAGGGCGATGTTTTTAGATGGGTGCAGAATTGGCTCATACACAGGAAGATGGTATAATGATAATAATAATAATGATGATAAGATGATGATGGTGCAAGGAACATCATCAGAATTTGCTGATGTTAAGAGTAGTGTTCCACAGGGGTCAGTGCTAGGGCTGCTGCTATTTTTAATATATATAAATGACTTAGATAGGAATACAGTGGAACCTCGGTTCACGAACCTCTCGGAACACGTACAAATCGGTTTACGACCAAAAATTTCGCCAAACTTTTGCATCTGTTCACAACCACAGACTCGGTATATGAACAAGCCAGTTTCCCTTTCGGTTTGTGCGCGTCGATGATTTCCGCACGTGTTTAGCCTCTCCCTATGCAGAGAGAGAGAGAGAGAGAGAGACAGACAGACGCACGCATGCATGAGAGAGACACACACACACACAGGCGCGCGAGAGAGACACACACACACACACAGGCGCGCGAGAGACACACACAGGCATGTGAGAGAGACACACACACACACAGGCGCCCGAGAAGGAGACACACACACAGGCGCTCGAGAGAGAGAGACACACACACACACACACACATGAGAGAGAGACAGAGAGACACACGCATGCGAGAGAGACAACTGGACGAATAAGGCTGAGAAGGCAGTTAAAGAATGCACCAGGCTTGTTTTTAAAGAGACAGATCCGAGCATTGTTTTAACCTCGTTGTATTTAATGAAGACTTTTTTCTGTTGGATTTTAACCTCCACTTCACTTCTGTTTACAGCAATGGATTCGTAGTGTGCATTGTTGCAATGTTACTTTTCTTGGTGGTTTATTAAATTACGGATTTTTCAAATGTTCATTTTTTTCCCTGTGCTTAAAACTCATTTAAAAAAAAAGTGTTTTTAGTGAGCGGTTCGTAGTGCTATAGCGCAAACTCTTGCAGTGTTAGTTTTACGCTGTGCATTCTATGGTTTAATTAACTATATTTGTGCTTAAAAACTTTAAAATATTTACATACAGTTCGTACGGTCTGGAACGGATTAATTTTATTTACATACAATCCTATGGGGGAAATTACTTTGGTTCACGACCAAATCGGTTTACGACCAGAGTTTTGGAACGAATTATGGTCGTGAACCTAGGTTCCACTGTATAAGTAACAAGCTGGTTAAGTTTGCAGATGATACCAAGGTAGGTGGATTAGCAGATCATTTGGAATCCATTACGGAAGGACTTGTATAGCATACAGGCTTGGGCAGGTTTGTGGCAGATGAAATTTAATGTCAGTAAAATCAAGAGTACACCTTATGAGAAGGATTTAGCCATTAAGAAGGCAAACGGAATGTTAGGTTATATACAACAATGTGTGGAGTACAACAATAACCAGAACAACAACATTTATTTATATAGCACATTTTCCAAGGAGGTTATGCTTAAGCTTAATAATGCACTGGTAAGGCCTCATCTGGAGTACCGTGTGTAGTTTTGGTCTCCAGGCTACAAAAAGGACATAGCAGCACTAGAAAAGGTCCAGAGAAGAGCAACTAGGCTGATTCCAGGGATACAGGGGTTGAATTATGAGGAAAGAGTAAAAAGAGCTGAGCCTATACATTTTATACAAAACAAGATTAAGAGGTGACATGATTGAAGTATTTAAAATTATGAAGGGAATTAGTACAATAGATCAAGACTGTTATTTTAAAATGAGTTCATCAAGAACACATGGACACAGTTGGAAACTTTTTACGGGCAAATTTCGCCCAAACATTAGTAGTTTTTCTTTACTCAAAGAATGATAGACACTTGGAATAAACTACCAAGTACTGTGGTAGACAGTAAAACATTTGAGACTTTCAAAACTCGACTTGATGTTTTTTGGAAGAAATAAGTGGATAGGACTGGTGAGCTTCGTTGGGCTGAATGGCCTGTTCTTGCCTAGATTGGTCTAATGTTCTAATGTTCATGAGTACAATATGCATGAACATATAGTGCAGATAGTGCATATAGTTCATAAAGTGGCTCATGTTGTGCAATATTACAACTGTAGTGCAAGTTTACAGTGAGGCAATTGTAATTCTAAGTACAAACAGTTCTAGCGGGAGGTGGCTGAGACAGTTTGTGCTATAAATGTTCTCCAGGGAAGATGCTTTATCCCGATAATCCTCTGCTTATGACACATAGAGCTTTCAAATCAGCTGCCGTACAGCTGTGATTCCACACTCAGATTCAGTGGGTTAAAATACTCTGAGTGGCACACTCAGAGTAACAACTCTAAAGCAGCTATGGTATTTGGAATAGTTTGGTACATTTTATACATGAGGGCCCAGGATTGGTCAAATCAACCATCTGGTACAATCTTAAAGAGAAGGAATGCGCTGGTGAGCTCAGCAAAACCAGAAGGCCTGGATAACCATGGAAGACAACTGCAGATGGAAGATGATTGCAGAATTCTGTCCATGGTGAAGAAGAACCCCTTCACAACATCTAGCCAAACCAAGAACACTTTCTGGGAGGTAGACCTGTCCTTGCCAAAATCTAAAACCAGAAAAAGACTTTACGAAAGTAAATACAGAGGGTTTATCACAAGGTGCAGAACACCGGTAAACCCTAAGCATAGCAAGGATAGATTAGACTTTGCTGGAAAACATTTTTAAAAATGTTCTGGAACAATTTACATTAGACAAAGGAAATTAAGATCAATATGTACCAGAATGATGGATAGAGAAGAGTATGAAGAATGGAAGGAATGGCTGATGACCTGATGCATACCACATTGTCTGTGAAACATGGTATAGGCAGTGTTATGGCATGGGCATGCATGACTGCCAATGGAAGTAGGTCATTGCTGTTTATTGATATGACTGCTGACAGAAGTAGCAGGATGAAGTGTACAGGGCTATACTATTTGCTCATATTCAGCCAAATGCTGCGAAACTGATGCTTCGCAGTACAGATGGACAATGAGCTAAAACATACTGTGACCGCAAACTAAGTGCTTTTCAATGCAAAGTAGTGGGATTTTCTTTAAAGACCAAGTCAATCAACTGACCTCAACTCAGCTGGATTTGTATTCACTTGCTGAAGACAAAACTGAAGACAGAAAGTCCAACGAACAACCAGCACCTGAAGGAAGCTGCAGTAAAGGTCTGGCAAAGCATCACTAGGGTGGAAACCCAGCATTTGGTGATAGCCATGGGTTCCAGAGTTCAAGCAGTCATTGACTGTAAAGGATTTTCAACCAAATATTGAAAATGATTGTTAGATTTATGATCATGTTAGTTTGTCCAAATACTTATGGACCTGACTAATAAATGTATATACAATATAATGATATATTGTGATGGAAACCAGGGCCACTGCCCGATGGAAGCACTTCTGGGTCATATCGAAGTCTATCATAGCAGGGAGTTTTATCTCCCTCTAGCGCCCTCTTGTGGCACCCACTGACCCCAGCAGGGCTGCTCTGCCGGATTATATCTCCTTGCATGCCCTGCTGGCTTTCCACTGGGCACCAATATCCCAGGCTGCTGCCATCTAGCGTGCTGGGGGAGTAAAAAACCCCAAACAAATTTTTTTTTCTTTCAATGGGATGTCCGTCCATCCCTTCCGGTTCTTCCTTCCAGGTCTGCTGCTTTTCACCTCCGCGGCTGGGATGGCTGTCCGTCTGTTAGGAATCTCCCATCCGGGAAAGTATCTATCCCCTCTCCTGGCCGGGATGCCCTTCCAGCCCACGTGGCATCTACATATCTCCCCCTTCAGCGTAGACCTATTGGTCGTAGCATCCAGTCCCGTGAGGGGGTTAGTGCAACACAGAGTATTTATAATACATATATAATATATAATATATA
>JANRMT010062856.1:114560381-114582823 GCA_026402145.1 Polypterus bichir lapradei
AAAAAAAAAGGAGTTTTACACTTAAAATATATATATAGTCTTCAGCAATTTTAGTGCATTAAGATGATACACCCAGATAATAACCCCAGGGGATGGTATTAAAAAATGTGTCCAGAAGAAGCATAACCAGTCTTAATGCAGTAATAGCAATAACAGTAAACCTAGGGTATGATATTGAACAGTCTCGTTTAGGGTAGAGATGAGATAATTAGAAAAGAAAAAGAGAAAAATAAATAAATAGATAAATAAATAATTAAGCACAATAAAACATAAACAGATAGCGCCCTAGTAATACTAAGTAATAATGAGAATATATGCTGATAAAAACCCGTATTTTAAAACGAATAGATCAGACAAAAGATTATTAATCTTTGCTTCATCGTTTTAACCGCCATGACTCACTATTATGTATCAGAATAGTCCCGGGATCCGCTTTCTTAATTCTTTTTCTGCTTCATCCTTGCTAGCGAAGACATAGAATTGACCCTGCCATTCCACTTTCAGTTTTGCCGGATACAGGTGGCTGTATTTCACACTGGCTTGCCGTAGCCGCTGTTTAATATTATAGAAGGATGCGCGTTTAGTAGCTGTTGCTGGAGAGAAGTCAGGGAAGATAAGAATGCGGTTATTTTCAAATATAATATCTTCCTTGTTTCTGAGGAGTGCCATCACCTCTAGCTTAAATGATAATCGTTCAAAACGAACTATAAAAGATCTTGGTCGGGGTCTGACGGTGTTTGGTCCGCGTACGCGGTAAGCCGCTGCTATCTCAGATTCTGCTTTAAAGTCGTCCCCGATTATTTTAGAAAAAAGTTCAGCTGCGAATTTCACAGGGTTTGAACTTTCTCGATTCTCCGGCAGACCTTCAATTCTGACATTATACCGTCTACTGCCATCTTCTAAAGCAGCCAGTCTGTCTCCAAGTTTTTCTCCGAGTTTTTTGCATTCGGAACTAACATTTATTGCTCTTTCTTCGGCACTGGCAGCTGAATGTTCGACCATTTCAATCCGATTCGTGAATGTCTCCTTGAGATGCTCCAATTGATCAGTAAGCGTGCTCAATTTAACCGAGTTTTCCTGAATGCGCTCTTCAATTTTTCCCAGCACCTGTCGAAGCTCAAGTTGCACCTCTTGACGCAGCCTTTCATTTGCCTGTTGGAATTCCTGTTGGAATTCCTGTCGCAGCTTTTCAGTTGCCTGTTGGATTTCCTGTTTCAGGCTCTCATGTGCCTTTGCCCTTGCTATCTCATTAGCCTTCTCGCTTTTCTTTATGTCTTGCGCGAGCTCAACGAGCAACACCTTCAGTTCTGATAGTTCAATTGTGCTTTCTTGTATCGTAGATGAAGCAGCAGACTTTGCTGTAGCCGGCGTCCCCGCTGCTACAGGCTCGCGTAATTGCGCAATTGAAGCCGCGGACTTCGAGGCCCTTTCCAGTTTCATGTGATCTTCTCCAATCGGCGAGCTATCCAGCTCTGCACTCACGATCGCACCTTCGCTCCCCTTTTCGCTCTCAGCCGGCGACGATGTAGCGGACCGTGGTCCCGAGGAGTCTGTGCTTTCGCCCATCTGATCCAGGTCTGTCTCTGAAAGGCCGTATCTGGAACCGGGGCTTGCTGATCGCAGCTTGGGTGTAGCTTTAGTTTTCGATTCTTTCGAACCCCCCTTCTTGTTGGCCATGTTTATATGTGCTTACATATACTGTAGCAGTCCCTCTCGGGTTGAATAAATACAGGATATCTCAAGATAATAAGCAAATAATATGAAAAATAACACCACTGCTAGCGGAGCTCCACTTCAGACGTCCATCTCTCGCATCGGACGAGACCAAAAATCCATGTTCATTTTAAAGAGCCATTGCTGTGAGTTTCTCTGTGCTGCCAGTGCTCCTCACTGAACTCTTGGCTGTGACTTTTTCTTTCCTTCCTTCCTTCCTTTATTGCTGTTCCTTTCAAGGCTTTGTTACTTTTTTATTTTTCTGTTCCCTATGCTTTTCCACATGCATTACTGTGGCAACTTCACCTTCATGATGAAGTGCACCATCTTCCTTTTTATTTCCCATTCTACTCACGCGGTCCAATTCTGCTACTACAGCTTTTTGTCTCTTTATCTTCTCATGTGCTCTGCTAAACACAAAGTGACTGCTGCTGGTTCCGGCAGGCCAAGGTCTTATTCTGTAGGAAAATGCATTTGCTTCACTGGGGTGAAGTGCAGTACTTTCTGCATTAAGACAATGATTTTATTTTTTTTGATCATTTGTTTTACTGTTTTCGATATGAGTGCTAAATACCACAAGTGAGCCAAGGGCTTTAAATTTAAATTTGTAGTTCAAACTGTGACTAGGCTTCTGATTGTGCATACTGTATGTGTACCAGGAATGACTTATACAGCTTGGCAGACCCAAAATAAGATTTCTTTGCTATTCTTTGCAAGTTACAAGATAATATTTTAGACCATGCCATTTATATTTTAAATAATCATCATTTCAGAATGAAATAATTCTGTTTGGCAAGTGTGCAATACTCTTGCTATTCTGTCTTTTCAATAGATTGCAGTATCCTTTTTTGAAGGAAAGGCACTCCTCTTAGTGCGAAAAGAATGGCAAAATGATGAGAACCTCCAGAAGAATTTCAGTTACAAAATCTCTTAGAATCTGTCACTCACACCTAAAAGTGTGGAAAGATCTAAGTATTCAGCATATTGGCACTAGATGATCTAAAAAACATCCCTAGATAATAAAATCATTGTTAAATGAACTGCTTGGTCCATTCCCTTGGAGAAAGTCCTAGGGGGTAAGCGTCAACGTGGAGGAGGTTCTCCAGATGTATGTTTAAGGTTAAACAATGACTGATCAATTTCATGATCCATCCTGGCAGTTTTAAATAATTGACAGATGCCAACCAAACTAGGCAGTAAATGAGACACATATCCTGCTGTGTTTCAAGAGACAAAGAAACCAGCTGGCTAATGGAGATAAACTGAATAGAACTGCGTCTTTTAACAAACAATTATACATACTGTATATAATGCAAAGTTGACAAACTGACTTATTCACTCACTGACCCATCGACAAAAATACACAGATTGTAAATCAAGGATAGTAAGCATCCACTAAGGAAGGACATTTTGTTATATCAATATTGACGGCTTTAAAATCATCCCTGCAACAGAAAAACTAAATACCCCAAAATCTCAAAAATATTTTGACTGATTTAACTGAAAATCAGTCGACCCTTGTTTTTTTTCACTTGTTGATAAATATACTACTGTACGTGCTCTACACTACATTTAGAGGAGGCTTTATGTAAATGAAGGTCACAGCAGTAGCGATTGACAGCACCTCTAACCAATTGGATTTATGGGTGACTGAAGAAGAGGTGGTGTCCTGGACAGGAACAAGCAGGTGTAATCACGTTTGCTGGGTATGGTGAGATGTGTAATAGAAAGAGAAACGTTTGCCAAGCTCAAAGAAGTTAGTAAGTTAGTAAGTAAGTGCACTATAAACCTTGAGTGCTGGTGCCAGACACTGTGTCCGTAAGCATTGGAGTTGCTTCACTATTAGTAAAAGTGATGGAGAGAGAAGTAGAGGTGGAAGTATAAACTCAATGGTCAGCCACAAGCTATTCCACTTTAATATACATTTTCGTCTACTGAATTTGAAAAGAGACGCCTACCCCGTCCTTGTTTACATTTTACAATCATGTCTGTTTGCTTTGAATGGGGATGCCATTCCACCTGTTGTTTGTTAAGGCAAGATATTATATTTTGAAAACTTAATTTTCAAGTTTGCTTTTATATGACTTATATGAATTTTATTTCTTTGTTTAAATAAGATTTAAATTTTTTTAACACTGCTAGTTTAGGAGCAGCTAATGACGGATAACGAGTTGCTGACTTGCAACATGCAGACTCTGTATAAATTTCAGTCGAGCACAGGAGCTCTGTGGTCCGAGATGGAAATTAGACCAGTGAATAAGTATGGTTACGATATTCTGATTTTGACTCATTGCTGTTTTGTCTTGACTTGGTGTTCATCTTAGTATTTTGGCTCAGGTCAAATAATAGAATTTTGATAAAAGATTGACAACAATTACTATTAAACTGTCTAGCTTGTAAAATAACTCAAAACCCCTGGAGAAGTCTTCCTTCTGTTTTCGATTTTATTTTCAGTCTTTGGGAAGGCCACCCCATTAGCTGCTTCAGACATCGTAGAAATTACTCTCAAATGCTCATTGGCAAAAGATTACATGGGGCAGTTGATTTAGGGAAATACCAAGAGGTGGGCATCTGAGCTGCAGAACCGTCAGGCCACTTCATATTTTGATAACTAGTGTAACATGCAGTAGACATGATCAGCCTTGTCTATGTATTCATAGTGTGTTCATTTTACACTCAAGCAGCCTTGACTCTGGTGCCCTTGGTTATGTTGAGTAGGACAGTGCAAAGCTTGATGCATCTTTGGGAGGCACTTACCTGTAACTGTAATGATTGGATCTCACAATTATAGAAAATCTACAGCACATCAACTTTAGTTAAGGAAAAATGTTAAAACCATAATGGATAAAGAAGGCTGAATAGTATCTACAAAAATGTTCATCTAAAAAAATACAGCAGTTCACTGCATTAGCAGGGGCATATTTTTTATTTGAACTTTATATTTCTTTGGGCTTTTTGAGCTCCAAATGGAATAAACTAACACAGGTTCTGAACTTTTGTTTTTGCTGATCCCTCCCTGCTTGTGTAACCGTTGCTTTTGTTTTAATGTGTATGCCTTATTCATGCCCTGCTGTTTTCTTCATTCATTCTTTTATTATGCCAGTTATGTTGCTTCTGGTAAACAGACGTTTTCCATACTTAATTACATAAATATGCATACATACATTTCAATACTGGAAATTGTCAAAGATGAATGTAATTATTACTTTGTAGTAGAATATTAAAATGAGGCAGATAACATGCTTATCAGGTTGAGATTTGATTTTCATTCCCAAGTAATTACTTACTACTGGTTAAAAACAGCAGCAATTTTTAATTAAAATTCTGGATGTAATGGCCAAAACAAAAGTGTGTCCATTCTGAATAAATCTGAAGGAAATGTCTTCATTGTAAAAACAGAGACTGTGCATAATGTCACCTAAATTATTCAGTACTTCCTATGACATGATTATGTCACGTGCTGCTTCCCTCAGCAGGAAGTACAAATTGTAGGAATGGTAGAAGAGTGAGTAAATTAGTTTGTTTCATTTTATGCTGTTCATTATAAGATATTTTAATAAAATACAGTTCTTGGGCCATTAAGATTTCATTTAAGGCATTTACCAGAAGATGAAGACAGACTGTGCAAGTCATGAATAATAATTCACAAGGCATTTCTCTGTTAGAACATAAGAACAACAAATTTGACAAACGAGACAAGACTATTCAGTCATTGAGGTAGTTTGTTTAGCTAATCACCAAACTGTGCCAGTATCTCATCCGGGCACTTCTTAAAAATTGCCATGGTTTCTTCTTTAACTCCATGTCTTGATAGTCCGTTCCAGATTCCCATCATTCTTTGAGTAAATTAGTGCTTCCTGGTTTCAGTCCTAAATAAACCTCCACTTAATTTCCACTGGTGTCTTCAAGTATGTGATTTGCTGTTTAGCTGAAAGAATTCTTCTGGATCTGCTTTATCAATGCCTTTGAGAATGTTGAAGATCTGGATTAGGTCCCCACACTGTCTCCTCTGCTCATGACTAAATAGGATTAATTCTCTGAATCTGTAAGAACAGGACATCAATATAAACCCTTAAATTATTTTCAGAAATTGCTTCCTGTAGCTCATTGTCTCCCATCTTGTATTTATAATTGCCGTTCCTTTTGCCCATGTGTAACACTTCAAACTTTTGTATGTTAAATTGCATTTTCAAAGTGTTCACCCTGTTCTGAAGTTTCTTATTTTCTGTTTTGGTTGTACTTTATTGTTCTCCTTACTTATTGTTATCACTTACTGAGACTCTTTTATTAAAGCCTAGATTGGAGTTTGGGATTTGCAAGATGCCCCCATAGGACATAACTAAGTCTCTGATAGAATAGGATCCAATGGTGACCAACGCTGGACAACAACAAACTATATAAAAGCATTGATGAAAAAATGTCATGTTACTCGTGTCGTATAATCCACACATGAAGTCATTCAGTCATATGCTCACAACATAAAAAACTCATGTATCTTTTGCTAAAGTATCGTTAAATGAATACTGTAACACTGGAAAAATGAAAGTAGTGCACAAACAGGAAGCCCCTTCTCACAGGGTTGCACTTTTGAATTGAAGACAGACCAGTTGACCAGTGAATGAGGTTAGAGGCAGGGAACATTAAAAAACACCATTTTTGATTGGAGTATTCTTTTAAGTAGCACAAAGCCATTAACTATCATTGCCAAATGTACGAACTCAATACTAAAATAGTGTGCATGTTTTTGAAGATTTAAAAATTAATTTCTTCTTTCCCAGCTTCTTGGTTTAGTTCGTTGGCTACAAAATTGGGTTGCTACACCAAGAGATACAAACTAGTCTTTCTTTCTTTCTTTCTTTCTTTCTTTCTTTCTTTCTTTCTTTCTTTCTTCTGATAAACTGCAAAGCTAACTCTGTGCCCTGTAATTGGTCATATTTCACCTCTAGTATTTTCAGTAAAATGTCTATTTGGAGTTAAGTTATTATCCATGATATTTCTTGATTTTTTTTATTCACAAAAGAACTTGTGGAAGATAGGTCCATTCAAATTGCAAAGCCTCTAGAGAGAAAATGAGAATACTGTACTGCTGAAATGAGATATGGCAAATGAGCGCGGCTGGAAGTTGAAAGGAAATTATTTTGTCGGACTCAGAAGAAATATGCAGGCAAAGTGGCCTGGGCTTAGCAGACGGGGATTGTTGGATAGAAAACATTAAAGGAGCTCCAGGTGCTCCTCTGATCTGTGATATCAGTTCATTTAAACTTAACAATACATATATGAAACCTCAGGTGTTATTTTGTGATTATTAATTGGTTAATGGCTTTAAAATGGGCAGCAATACTCCTGCATATGTAGATAACATATGGTTTATTTCTTTTTCTGAACCCCCTTTTTACATTGTAGAGTTGTCAGTAACTGGAGCCTCTACTTACATCAACAGATGTAAGCCAGGAATGTGTGCTAAATAGGATGCCATCTCTTCACCTAGCACCTGTGATGAATGGTCTGTGGTGAAGTGTGATTTTAAATATATAATTGCAGCCTGGGAAATGCAGGCTCCAATCGGGTGCTTATTCACATTGGGGCATGGCAGGGGTGCCTGGCTGATTGTGTATACACATGTGAATGCAAGTGTCAGTCAGTTGCCTCAGTTTTACCTTGGAAGTAGCAGCGTGTTACACCTGCGCACAATTAGGCATACCAATATTAGAAGAGCCTGCATGGTTCAAATGAAGGTAGGATCAGGAGATGCAGCATGCAAGGGGATGGAGGTAGGCAGCTGGTAGGAGAGCCTGGAGTAGAGCCCCTCAGAGGAGCATAGGGCTGACACGAAGGGGCTGAAGAGGGCTATTTGGCTGAGCAGTTTTTAGGGTAGCTGAAGTGACCTGATGCACGCTCTTGTGTAAGGCCGAGGTGTGGCAGTGGGAGCGGGAGGTTTGAAGCTTGGCGCTGCGCTCTACTGGGAGCTCATGGGACAGCAGTGACCCAAGCCTGGATTTTAAGGTTTGGCTGTGCGTGTCGGCAGGGCCTCTCCTCTGCTACAAGGTCCTGTGCAGGGCAAACGGAGGAGACGTTGATTTTAGAAGGATGCACCTGGGCTTACGTGAGTTTTAAGAGGCATTATCCTGCCATGTTTTTAACCTCGATATTACCGATTATTTCTGGATTATTTATTGAATTTTGTAACCTCCATGGTCACTTAATTTTTACAGATTATTTCTTTATTGAATCACTGCACAATTGAACACTGTTAGGATTTAAAATAAAAGCACTGAGTATTTTTTGCACATATCTTTTGGCTGGATTTACGTTTTCTCATTTGCTCAGCTCATCTCAGTTCATGAATATTGACATTCCAGGTTCAAGAGGCTCCTTGAAGGAACAGGACTGTCACAGCACACATATCGACACTCCCTCATATTGGATCAGTTTTGATGCAGCAGCTGACCACACCACATTGAATTCTAGCCTATTCAGTTTATTTTTGTTTAATGCTCCTTAGTGAGTCCAGGCTCAGAGTACTTGCACAGGTTCTCAGCTTTAGATGGTGTGATTAACCTAAGTTAATATTAGGAGAGGGTGCAAATTCAGCACAGTGAGCACACCAACAGAGAATTCTACTGGGGTTCAAGTGCAGTGAAGTAGCAGCTTGGGAATAGTATTTGACAATGCTGTGATAAGGGTTTGGTCAACTAATATGGGTACACAAAATCTATTTTGAATGATATTTTCAAATTGTCAGTGCATATTGCATTACACTGTTAAGTACCATATATTTTATACATACTGTACACTCCTTCATACTGTACAATAAACCGTCACTCATGAAGATCAAAATAAATTAATTCTAGTTCCTTAATCCAGGAGAAGTGGCTGATAGGGTCACAGAGAGAGAGACAGTCTCTATTTGAGCTCTCCCTGCCAGTCTGTGACCTCTGCAAGAAAGAGGACACCATATTGAGAAAGCTATTTGCAGAACTGGAAGAACACTGCAACATTCTGTTAAGTTAATAAATGGCAACCACAGACACCCTAGTGGCAAAACACTGAGCTTCTAACGAATATGTAAGAAGGGCAGAATTTTCAAAACATGTGTGGGCACTTTGCTCTTTAAAGTAAAGTCGATGGATTGTTAAGCCAGTAAATGGCAGAGGTTGGTCCTACTACTTGCCAACAGATGGCAAGCTGCCTCCAGAGGTATTTCGGTCAACTACCTTTTTACGTGAAAGTGGTTTGAGGGGCTATGAGAGTATCCTAAGGCTTGATACTAATGGTGAAGAACCACATACTACACTCAGTCAGCAACAGCAACAGAGCCTGACCTCTTATAGCAAGTGTGATCAACAGTAGAGGGACTTTTATAGGGTCTCTGGAGAGTTGGTCTCATTGCCCATGGCCAGCGGAGATTGGAGTTGATTGTCATATTTGGGCTTTGTTGCTTTGACATGATGGCACTATCCCAGAAGCTGAGCTGAATAATATCATCAACATGATGACTGCATGCTTTGCAGTGTTCAAAACTGTCTGTGAAGAAGTTTTATAATACATCATTGAGTTGGGTTTTTGACTTCTCGCCTGTTTCTTTTTGAATTTGAATTTTGTCTTGTATTTTGGTTCTGATGATCGTTAAATTGCCTTTGTGCTTTTGAACGCACTTGGCATTTTGACTAATGTTTATATTCTGGTCTTTTTTTGTTCCTCACGTGGCTTGCTCATGTTTCCCTTCTTGGTATGTCAGTTGGTATGTGAGTTGGGGCAAAACCTCAGCCAGCAAGAAGGTAGTGCAGCCAGAGAATAGAGTGCAATGGAGAGCAGTAGAGATATGTGGCACTTTGTGAAAGGTGGGTAAGAGGGCATGCCTAGTGGGGCAGCTATGGTACATTTAATTGTAACATTTATGTTCTCTCTTTCATCACTATTTGCCTATATAATTTGATAGAAAAGAGATTTTTTTATATCAATGCGCTTTTATACTCTGCTCTGGGTTAGGATAGCAAACAATGGTTACCAATACTGTATCACAACAATGAATGAAAATGCAATTTTCTTTTAAAACTGCTAAATATTGGTAGGATCATGGAGAATTTGGTATGCCAAGCATGCAAAAATACAATGTACTTTTCTGTTTTCTTGTATTATGATAAATACCAGCCCCACTCTCTCCTTTGTATCTGGTGCCCACCTGGGAATTCATGATGTCTCCAAGTTGAAGTCTCAAACATGTTTTATGATTCGCATCCTAATGACTGCTGCCTGCTTTTAGAGGCTAATCACAGAAGGTAAACAATGACTTCATCTTAATAAACGCTGTAGTGTGGAGTTTGGAACCTGCCGTAAAGGTCGGTAAGCTGTTGTCGGCACATTTAAAGAAGACTAGAACACTTACCAAATGCTAATGGTTAACAAACGGAAGGTAAACAACTTTGAAATGAAGGTACTATTTCAGCTGAGCCTCTGGGCAACATGTAGGATTATTTTAATGTGAACAGAAATAATGAGAGTCTGGATCTCTTTTTACTTGCTTGCCATCACGGGGTCATCAGAGCCATTCATGCATCTGTTTAGTGAATTTGCTTAACCACATTTTATTGTCTCAGTGAGCTAAAGCCTAGCCTGGTAGTTACCAGCCCTGACCACTGGCATCAGTCCGTCACAGGACACCCTCACAGTCACTAACCTGTATGTCTTTAGGATATTAGAAGAGGCAGAAGAAGTGACAGGACAGCCCATGCAGAAGTGGGGAAAACGTTCAGCAAAGCAGAGCTGTGATGCCATAGGGCTAATCTTTACACCATTGTGGCACTAAGCATTTGTTTGAGTTTCAAGGTTGGCTTAGTTAAATGCTTTAGTAACATCTGATTCTCGATTAGAAATGAGTGTAGTTTTCCCATTTATGCCTGATGTTACCTTTCATGTGTTGGACCCAATAAAGCAATAATTTGTGTTTGCAAAAGCTTAAAATGACAAAGTGATGCTGTTCATCTCCCACTGAATGAAGTGATTATATTTTTCTGTGTCTTGCAATGAGTGACTAATATTTATTCACATTATGTTGATCGTATTGCAGTGATATTCTTTGCTCCCAGATGCATTACTGTTTGTTTTCTGCCATAGTTCTTTTCTGTGTAGGGTTTGCACTTTCTCCTTGCATTTGTATGGGATTGCTTTGTATACTATGATTTCCTTCCACATCCTAAAGATGCAAGTGTTATTATCAATTACCTGGTATGAGTGAGTTTGTGTGGATATGACTGCATGCTCTACAATAAACTAGCATGCCATGCAGGATTTCTTCCTGTCTCTTGGTTGCGGCTTCTGGAATGGCTCCAGCTCCCCGTGATTCTGTTTTGGATGTTGATAGAGTGGATACGTAGATAAGAGTATACATGTCTAAGTTGCTCGGTTTTCCTAACCATGGGTATTTCTTCCAGAGTTTGGTACTCCTTTATTCCAAATTATGTGATATTTGTGCTTGCTCCTCTTGGCTGTGCACTGTAGTAAATGACTTAAGGAAATGAACAAATGGATAACAAGATAAATAAACTATGTCTATGGATAGATTCATGAGCGAATGTATCCTGTCATTGACTAGTGTTTCTTCCATGCTGTTTTCCTGCATGAAGGAGACACTGACAATCCACTCAGAATTCATTTCTGCCTTACATTCAGTAATGTAAGACAGGCTTCTACTCCTCATGATTTTGAACACATGCAACAAGTTTAGTAAAATGGATAAATGGATGATAAAATTTAGGTGGATATATGACTGTATCCTGAGATGTCCATTGCAAGGATGGTCCTTATTTGGCAACTAAAGCTCTCTGGCCTTCAGTAATGCTGTATTGGACTATCTATCCAAACATCCATTTTCTAAACCTGCTTTGACATGAGAGAAGATGGAGACTATATGTGCATTTAAGAAACAGATATATGGATTTAATTAGTAATGTAGTGTGAATGGGGTTTAGTGAATTAGGAACAAAGCAGGCAAGTATCACATACGTTATATGCTAGACCAGTAACGGCGCACTGCACGATGAAGTGCAGTGAATACACTTGACTTGAGCATTCATAGTTTTCATACTCTTTCTTTCTCTGTACATTTAGCATTTGTTTGCTCAGAGGTTGATATGCTTGCTGCTTCCTGAGTAGCTCTTCTTTTCTCCACCCTAGTGGCCCACTTCTTCTCTTCTTTCGTTGGCATTTTTTCATGTTGTGTTGCAATTATTTAGTAAGTTTTCCTTAATTTTTCACTTAAGCTGGCACTCAAGTCTTCAATCTGCCTCAAGAATTATTTAAGATATGAAGGGGTAGGTGAAGTAACAGCGAAGTTGGTGGAGATGAGAACGGCACCTGTATGCATGTACCGCACGGCTGCCCTGCTGGCAGCTGCCGATAGTTGATTCTACAATAAAATAAAAATAAAAAGAGGAATAACCTTGGAGGTCAATCCTCACCACAAAAGCAGATAGTAGATGTCATGTAGTATATGTGTAGCAAATTTCAGGTCAATAGTTTAAACGGTTTGCGAGCTACAGGTGATTTAAAATCCTGGACAGACAAAGGAACAGCCTTCGTAGTGTATTATATATAAAGGTATTGTACAATCCAGCAACAATTAGACAAAAATATTTCAGAGATGCCAAATCAAAAGGTCACAGCACTGCTCTGTGTGGCAGGGAACCAGGGGGGTATGTGCAGGACCTTGAGACACTTGTTTCTCCTATTGTATCAGTTGTAATTTAAATTACATGGAGAACAAATAAAATAAGTACAGCATAAGCATCTTAGTTTAGAATAGTCTCTAACAATAGGTACTCTGTCAGCCAGTTTGAACAGTTATATGGATTTTCAGATTAATGAAACTTTGCAGACTAGAGTAAAAATGTTTGGGAAATTTCCCTGATGCCTAACACTTCTATGTTTATTATGTACCTGTTGGATAAAGCACATCACTTAGTGTGAATGATGAATATTAGAACTGATATGTGCCAAGACTAAGACATAAATTAAATCATCCTGCCATTTTCTGTCTTCCTTCTCCTTAAGCATTTTGACACTTTTTTGTGTTTTCAGTCAGGTGTAATCTTTGCTGTCCAGAAGTAGATTGCTTGCTGCGCAAAGTAAGTTAAATTGAACAGGATGTCTTTGTCTTTTTTGATGGACATGCATCTTGACATTTTGCCTGCATTTGTCTTTCACTGCTTGTGTAACAGAAGGCCGTTAAACAGGTAGGTAGTTGTCAGTGCCCAGTGGGCTTGAACACCAAGTGGCCCATTCCTGGAAACTTTATGTTGATGTCAAGGAAATTAATACACTGCTGGAAAATCTGTTTTATCCATGGGGAATCTTTTATTTTTTTCTACACAGTTAGGAAACTTTGTCCATTCTCAGCTCTCTTATCTACTACTATTCAAGTTTTGTCCCTTAATTTCTAAGTATCACCCCTCAATTAAACAACACATTTTGTTTTTTAAGACATTGACTGCAACAGCCTGGCCCATAGCTAACACCTGCTTTTAGTGAAAATGGCAAAGAATAAGCTACAGTGTGAGCAATGGCACATTAGTATGAGTAGAGAAGGAGAGTCCATTGTGCACCTGACTTAAATAGCAGACAGCAAAGTGAGCTTTGTTTTGTGTTTCTTAATGGTTATCAGGTTATTATAGGCTCAGGGAGTCATCCTCTGTGCCTTTTTCTTCCATAATATTACTTCAGGGCAGATGCCATATTCACAGCTTACCAAGAATCTAGGCACAGCTAATTGGAATTTAAAGGCTTCATTTAAAATATTACAACTGTCTGAAATGAGAAGTCACCTCACTAGCATTTGAATGTGAAGAATTTTGTGATATTTTGAACAGAGCTCCATACAGTGCCTATAAAAAGTATTCACATGCTCTGAAGCTGTACAATTTATTATTTATTAGTTATACCATTAACATTAAATTACAATGGATTTAATTTGGCACAGATAAAGTGTTCAATGTCAAAGTGAAAACAGATCTCTGCAAAGTAGTCTAAAATGAATTACAAATATAAAACACAGAAGAATTGATCTCACAAGTGTTCACCCCCTTCAAATCAATATTTAGTAGATGCACCTTTGGCAGCCATGACAGACTTCTGTGTGCACAGATGTCACTCCATCAGCCTTTCATATCTCAACCCTGCAGCTTTTCCCCATTTTTCTTTATAAAACTGCTCAAGCTCTACCAGGTTACATTTTGATTGGGAGTGGACAGCCTTTTCCAAGTCCAACCACAAATTCTTAGTTGGATTGAGATCTGGACTCTGACTCCACCACTTAAGGATATTTTTAAGCCATTCCTGTATAGCTTTGCCTTTTACTTGAGATTGTTGTTTTGCTGGAAAATACATCTTCTCCCAGGGTGTAGGTTTCTTGCAGAAATCATCAGGTTTTCCTGTATGATTTTCTTGTATTTTGCTGCATTAAGTTCCCCTTCTACACTCAGAAGCTTTCCAGGCCTTGCAGGACAGACAACCATCCCCGCAGCATGATGCTGCCACCACTACATTTCAGGGTGGGGATGGTGTGTTTTTGATAATGTGCAGTGTAAAATGGCATTTAGTCAGATTGACAGAAAGTTTACTATTGGTCTTGTTAGACCACAGATGTTTCTTCAGGTTCACTTCAGAGTCTCCCATGTGCCTTTTGACAAATTGTGTCTTTTTTTTCTTAACAGTAATAATAATAATTCATTACATTTATATAGCGCTTTTCTCAGTACTCAAAGCGCTATCCACATAGGGAAGAACCGGGAAGCAAACCCACAATCTTCCACAGTCTCCTTACTGCAAAGCAGCAGCACTACCCTTGTGCCACCTGTGAGGACAGTGGCTGTCTCTTTGTTACTATCCCATAAAACCAATGACTAGTAAAGCACCCAGGTAACAGTTGTTGTCAGCACGGTTTCTCCAATCTCATCCACTGTTCTTTGTAACTCCTTTAGATCTCTAATAGGTCTTTTGATGGCCTCCCCCACTCAGTTTTTGTGGACAGCCTGCTCTACCAGATTTCTCGATGTGCCATACTCTTTCCATTTCTTTATGACTGATTTAACTGAACACCAAAGGGATATTCAGTGACTTGCTGTTTTTCTTGTCTCTATCCCCTGACTTGTGCTTTTCAATTACTTTTTTCACTGAGTTGCTTGGAGTGTTTTTTTTGTTTTCATTGTATAGGCTAGGCCACAATACTGACTTCCGACAAGTTGGTCCATCTAGATAAAGGGTATTTATACAGCAATCAACTGAAACCCCAGACAGGTGATCTACGTTGAACCAATTCTGTGATTAGTAAAACCAGTTGGACGCACTGGTGATGACTTAGGTGTATCATATTAAAGAGGGTGAATACTTATGTGATCAACTGAGTTTTGTATTTGTAATTAATTTGGACAACTTTGCAGAGATCTGTTTTCATTTTGATGTTAAAAGGTATGTTTTCTGTTGATCAGTGTCAAAAAAGCCCAATTATAATACAATACAATACAATACAGTTTATTTTTGTATAGCCCAAAATCACACAGGAAGTGCCGCAATGGGCTTTAACAGGCCCTGCCTCTTGACAGCCCCCCAGCCTTGACTCTCTGAGAAGACAAGGAAAAACTCCCAAAAAAACCTTGTAGGGAAAAATGGAAGAAACCTTGGGAAGGCAGTTCAAAGAGAGACCCCTTTCCAGGTAGGTTGGGCGTGCAGTGGGTGTCAAAAGAAGGGGGTCAATACAATACAATACACAGAACAGAACAAATCCTTAATACAGCATAATAATACAAATTTTAGAAGCACGGAGCAGAATTTAACTGTAGATGATATCCCATAATAAGATTTGGATATTTTTAGAGTCCTGGAGACCTCATCCATCAAGCTGCCTCCCCATTTGGCCATTCCACGGCTGAAACGTTGCTCGGCCAGCCAATCCGATGAAAGGACCCCTTTTTCCCATGATTCCTGTGATCCTCCATCAGGGATGACTTAAATCCCCTGTTTAATCTAATGTTGTCTAACAATAAAATGTGAAAACTTCTGAGAGAGGTGAATACTTACTTTAGGCACTGCATCTGTTGGTCCATAATGTAGTACTGACTAGGTTTTAACATTATTGTGAATAATGCATTTGCATTATAGTAGCAAATATCTACTCACCACAAACAGAAAAACTTGGTTAGATGTTGCAATATATCACATTTGCCCAGAAGGCCCTGGACGGGGAGCTGCTGCCAAATCTGATTTCCTTGGGTTTCTGTGGTTTCTCGAATTACATCAGAATTGTCACTCCACTTCATTCATTTATCTTCAACCAGTCAGGTTTAAAGCTGGCCTCTGACATCATAAACCAGGTGCTGCACAAAATCAGATTGACCGGTAGCTGCCCTTATAAATAAAGTGGACTTGGTACAATGAGTGATAACAGTACAAGAAACAACTAAGAAAGAGCTCATTTTAGCAGCTCCAGGAGGTGTTTGATATAGAAAACTCTTTCCCCTTACACTGCTAATCCCTGGCTCTTGGCACGAAGAAGGAATCGTGGAGTTTTTTGGTCCCAAGAAATGAGTACTTTTAGGAGAGAGTACATTAAAAGACTGGCCGCCGCTCCACTGATCAATAGGTACCTACTCTTTGTGTTTAGCTGGGATCAGTGGGTTTATTTCAACTTTGGCACCATTGTTTCTCCTGTATACTTATGCCTTTGATCAGGTCTGCTGTTAAAATGGTATTTTTTGTTTTCAATACAATTTAATTAACCATATTCTTTCATAGCATCCCTGTTAGCACAGTAGTAGAGAATACTGCACAGATCATCAAATTTACCTTCGAAGAATGACAAATTGATGCAAATAAAGCATCCGTCTCACAAATAATCAGCTTAGAATGAAAGCACTAAAGCAGAATGGAGCTCCAATGGTTAGTACGCTGTGCCAGAGCTGCAGAGATCTAAGTTCAGTTGTTAGCCAGGTCACTCTTCATATTTAGTTTTCATATACTTTCTATGTTTCCTGTAGATTTTCTTCAAGTACTTTAGTTTCCTCCCACATCCCAAAGATGAGGATACAAAGGTAACATACATTTCAGAAATGTTCCAGTTTGCATGAGTATTTATGTGTGTTGGTTTCCTGTGATGAATTAGTGTCCTATACAGGACTAATTTCTACCTTAAAACTTGATATTGTCTGGAAAATATCTGTGTGGCCTACAACCCAGTATTCAGCTATTTATGTTAAGAAAATGTATAGATAGATGGCTATACAGTATCTTTCCTAAGCACTTAAATTGCTTAAATGTTGTCAGCAAAATAAAATCTTTAGTTGGCGCAAGGTGTCAAGGTGAAGATGTGGTTAGTGTTGCTTCCTTGTAAATTTAGTATCTTTGGTTTAAATATGACAGCCGATTTTTGTTAGAACTATTGTGACAAGAAAAGGCCATTCATCCCAACAAGCTTGTCAATCCTATTCAATTAAAATCTCCTAAATAACCTTAAGCTGAGATGTGAAGTTACCTTAATTCCTGGTCTCCACCACACATCTTGGTAATTTATTCCATGTGTCTGTTGTTCTTTGCATGAAAGAAAAACTTTTTAACATTTATGTGAAATTTACCCTTAACAAGTTTCCAGCCATGTTCTCAAGTCCTTGTTAAAGATTTTATTTTAAAGTAACAGCTGGAATCTACTGTACTAATTCCTTTCATAATTTTAAACACTTTGATTATGTCACATCTTGATCCCTATTTCCTTAAACTGAAAAGGTTTAACTTCTGTCTCTCCTTACAGCTCTTATTTCTTAGTCCCAAAGTCTAACTAGTTGTGCTTCTCTGGACTTTTTCTAGCGTTGCTGTATCTTTTTTGTAATAATGAGGCAATAGCTGAACATGGTACTTTTGGTAAGGCCTCACTAGTGCACTTTAAAGGTTAAGGATTGTACTCCACACTTTGTAATATGCAACCAAACACCCTTTTACCTGTCTGGATGTTGAATAGTGACGAGTCCACTATTACTCCTTGATCCTCCTAGTAAATATTACTTTTAAGTTTCATACTTCCTATTGTATATTCAAATCTAACACGTCTTCCTATGTGTAATAACTTACATTTACTTACATAAAATTTTATCTTGATGTGGTGTAGAGTTTGCAGTTTCTTTCCATGTGCTCCGGTATTTTTCACTCATTCACTGTGACATACAGCTCTGGTTAATTGGCAATTGTAAATAAGCCCTGCTTGTTGCGAGTACACTTAAGGATCACCATCATGGCTCTTATAAGCCAAGTGCTCCCTCCCATCAATGAGAGGGGGCACTGTCACTAATTTACTCCTCTTCTGCATCTGCGGTTCTGAGAGTGAAAGTCAAGACAAAGTCAAGTAATATCACTTCTGCCCTGTTTCATGGACTCTGCCTTTCTAGGAGATGTTCAATAAATTCTGACCAATTACAGGAGGAAATGCTCATTCTTGAACCTGCAACCAAAAAAGAGAAAACTTTAGTGCTGTAGACAAGTGCAAGACAACTGCAAAATAATGGCAGAGATTGTTTACATCCCCTTACATTTTTCTGTTCTCTTTTAAATGGGTTCACCAACGAGATGCCCCAATTCTTGTTCCCCTCTTCCTTTACACTGTGTTTGAGTGTCCAGGTTGATGAACAGGTACACTTTTGATCCAGATGCTGCAAGAACAGAACCCCCAGGACCATGATTTGTATTAAGAGAACTTGAGAATATTATTTTATGTTTCAAGAAACAAATCTGTAAATAAAGGAGTAGTTTCAGTCTAAGAATTCACTCTGTGGTGGTACAGGTATGATTACTAGTTGTGAACTGTCCTGGTTACTCGTACCTCTCTCAATGGAGACCTAACCTGCCCTTTGGAGGAGGTATGCTTCTAAATTGGGATTGGTGGTCTTCCATGTGTGCAAAGTCAGGCTGGTTCTCTGCCAGTGCCACACTTACATGCATGTCTAGACTATTATAGACGTGTAGGAAATTAAAGCTAAGTGGCGATTCAACCTTTCCTGGCCTGTGATTGTGGTAGTATCTGTAACGGTCTAATCCTGGGTTGGTCACACCGGTGTTTGACTTTCCCAAACACTGTAAGGTTCCATTGAAAGACTGGTTAATCAGCCACAAGACAACAAAAGCTGAAGGTCAGTTGGACCTGCTTCATAGTGCCCCTTCAATAGGTCAAAAGTGCACACATTATTGCATTTATGTTGCAAAATAAATATTATTTGTTAATAATATTTGTATTAACAAATATTTGCAATTATGTTATAGCTTTGCAGCTGTGGACTCTGAGGAAATTATTTTTTATTTCTACATTGGATATATATTTCAGGCGTAAAGCTAAGTCTCTTAAAATTTTGTCAAAATGTTGGGAGGTTTTGGGCTGCTTTAGGCATTTTGTATTTATTTTTAATAATATATATTATATATATTCATAAATATGTGATTCAGGGGCATGGCCGGGAGGGTTTGGGTAAGTCATTCTACCTCCTCCTATCTGTTGGTGGTCCAAAAAACAAGAAATATTAAGTGCACAGAGTTTGTAAAATACCCTTTATATTTTATTAAAAAATGCAAAACATGTAAATTAAATATGTAAATTAAAACTGCTACACATGCATGCGCTATACACAGGTAGTTGCCATGCATCAGCTTTTGATTGTACCTTTGGAGCAACAAAAGAATATGATTATCCCAGAATATAGAACAGCTATTCCAAAAATCAAGAACACAAAGTTGGGCTTTCATCTCAACTCTTAATGCTCTGTAATACATTATTATTTTAGCTAAATTGTCATCTAATTAGCCAGCTCCATGGGTTGCAAAGAGTCGAGAAACCATTATCTAACACCTGCTAATATTTTGATAGTTAACATGAGCTCACTGCTGTTTGGACTTAGTCAGATGATAAAATTTGGTTGTGTATCCTTCGCAATTCAGAAAGCACATTTGAAATATTAAAGTCCAGGTGTACTAAGTTAGGCTGGTAATCTCAATTGACAGGAGCATATGGATCAGCATTTGTGCCAGAATGAAATAAAAAATAAGGTAACTGTAAAATAAATAGCCACATGGAAAAGAGCATGATATATATAAATTCAACTTTACGTTTTGAAAGCCTGCAATAATGTATGTAAAAAAAACATGGAAAGAGTACACTTTTATTCAGATTAATTCTGAGACCAGAGATCTTTTGAAATTCTGTGAGTGCTGCTAAGACTGCAGGCACAGAATTTTCTGGGTCTGATATATACAGTACCATGTCATCTGCATATAATGAGATTTTCTGTTCCAGTCCTTCTCTGCTAATCCCCTTTATCTGATCAGTGTTTCGACAATGTATTGCCAGTGGTTCAATGGCAATCGCAAACAGCAGCGGTGACAAGGGGCATCCTTGTCTAGTGCCACGTTCTAGTTTAAAGTAGTCTGAGCAAATGTTGTTGATGCAAACTGAAGCTTCTGGGTTAGTATACAGTAATTTAATCCATGCACAGATGTTTGGGCCAAACCCAAACTTCTCCAATACAGTAAAAAGGTATTTCCATTCAATCATGTCAAATGCTTTTTCTGCATCTAATGATAATAATATTTCTGGGGTGTTTGATTTAGTTGGTGAGTATATTACATTAAACAGGCGTCGAAGATTGGAAGATAAGTGCCGGCCCCTAATAAATCCAGTTTGGTCTTGTGATATTACCGAGGGGAGCACTTTCTCCACCCTTCTGGCTAAGATTTTAGAGAGTATTTTAACGTCGTTATTCAGAAGTGAAATTGGTCTGTATGATGCACATTGTAATAAGTCCTTATTTTGTTTTGGAAAGACAGTGATTAGTGCTTGGCGAAAGGTTTGTGGAAGAGATTGGTTATCTCTGGCTTCTGTAAATGTTGCTAATAAGAGGGGGGCTAGCTGAGCGGAGAATTTCTTGTAAAATTCTGCAGGGTAACTATCAGGGCCTGCTGCTTTCCCGCCTTGGAGTGATTTTATAGCATCTAGTAATTCTGGTAGCATCAGAGGTTTATCAAGTTCATCCGCACTAAAAGCGTCTATTTGTGGTATCTGTAATGTATCCAGAAATGCATTAGATTGTGTATTGTCTTCCTTAAACTCAGTAGTATATAGGGATTTATAGTAGTCTCTGAAAGTGTGCATTATATTTTGGTGTTCGACGATTTTATCTCCGTTCGTACTAGTGATTACCGAGATTGCGTTTCGCACTTCTTGCTTGTGAATTTGTTGAGCTAAAAGCTTATTAGCTTTCTCCCCATGTTCATAGTAATGATGTCTGGATTTGTAAATTAGTTGTTCAGTTTCTTTAGTTGTCAAGAGGTTTAATTCCGAATGTAGAGCCTGCCTTCTCCTATGTAGAGTCTCGCTTGGTAGTCTGGCATGTTCTTCATCTATTTTAGTAATTTCGCTTTTTATATCTGCTACTTTCTTGGCCTCGGATTTATTTCTGTGGGAAAGATATGAGATAATCTGTCCTCTTAAGAAGGCCTTAAGAGTTTCCCAGAGTATCCCTGCAGAGATCTCGGGGGATGTATTTGTCTCTAGAAAGAATTTGATTTGTTTGGATATAAATTCAGTACAATTCTCATCAGCTAATAGAAGCGGGTTGAGGCGCCATCTGCGGGGTGAGTGCATGGGGCTTAGTAATTTTAGCTCCAAGATCATAGGTGCATGGTCAGAAATAACAATAGCATCGTATTTGCAAGATTTAATCTTAGGCAAGAAGTTATTGTCTATAAAGAAGTAATCGATCCTTGAGTAACAATGATGTACTGGTGAGTAGAAAGAATATGTTCTTGAATTTGGGTTTAAAAACCTCCAGGGGTCTGATAAGTTGTGATCAGTTATAAACTTTGTAATTATCTTTGCAGTGTTAGATGCCGTTCCCCCTGTGGAGGAGGTCCTATCTAAAAGTGGATTCATAACACAATTAAAATCCCCAGCCATTATAACTTTATAAGTGTTCAGATTGGGAATGGATGCCAACAAATTTTGTATAAATTCCTTATCATCAACATTAGGTGCATAAACATTTATCAAGATCATTTTACAGTTAGATAAGTCTCCCATAACCATTACATATCTCCCTTCAGGATCCAATACTACATCTGATGCTACAAATGGAACAGTTCTATGTATGAGAATTCCCACACCTCTAGTTTTCTTCGTAAAGCTAGAGTGGAACATTTGGCCAGTCCAGTCTTTTTGCAGCCGGAACTGATCCTTGCTTATTAAGTGAGTTTCCTGTAAAAATACTATTTTAGCATTTAGACCTGTTAGGTGAGAGAGTACTTTCTTTCTCTTTAATTCGTGATTCAGGCCTTTAACATTCCAGCTTACGAAGTTAACTGTCCCATCATGGAGACACTGATTCTGAGTTTTTGATGTCATTTTATAGTCTTATTATAATTATAAAGACTGAGAGGATAGATTAGGTATAGATCAGGCCTGCTCTCTTTCTCTCCCCCCCTTAACCCCCCACCCTCCCTTTTTGCCTCCCCAAGTGAGGCTAAAACCCACTTCACACAGTCCCAATCCTCTGACATACCCAGAGACAGAGTACGTCCAAAGCAAAACAAGCTCCAATGCAGCGGCGCTTAAGGGTTAAAAGATAGAGATATCTCTAAAAAGAAACAAAAAAAAAAAAAAAAAAGAAAAAAAAAGGAGTTTTACACTTAAAATATATATATAGTCTTCAGCA
>JANRMT010062856.1:114597121-114632872 GCA_026402145.1 Polypterus bichir lapradei
TATCTATCTATCTATCTATCTATCTATCTATCTATCTATCTATCTATTTTGTGACCTAGCAAAATGTGTAAATATGTGTTACATATTAGGGGAATTTTGTAGTATTAAAAGTTTTTAATAATATCATATTTATATAATCTTTTTAAATTAAAAAACCTAATGTTTGCTATGGAGGTGGGGTATTTAAAGTCTTTGTTCTTTTTTTTCTATAATCTCAGTTGGAAAAAAAGTTGTATATGTTGTAGATAGATTTGTTAAACTGTTCTTTTTCTCAAGCAACATAGGCTTTTAAGCATAACACTAATGGTTTTGTTTTTTCTCTTTTTCTAATTTTTATATCATTTGATTTAAAAAGGATAGATATTTAAAAATGTCTATCTATATATCTATAATAGCACATTTTTATCTATCTACAGTATCTGCCTATCCATCTATTTATTTTTGGCTTTGAATTTAGGGTAGCTTTTTTTTAATTTAGAGGATCACTCAGATTTTCTTTTCTTGGAAATGAGAGTTATCAGATGTTTATAATTCTCCGATCCTTCATAGCAGAGTGCTGTTGTATGAAATGGATGTTTTTGAATGCTAATCCTGCTGTAATCTCTAATACTGTATTCTGATAACACAAACCAGCTGCAACTATTAAGAGTTTGTGGCATTAGTTGAATCCCTGCTGTTTAAAAAATGCAGCCCGGAGATTAAATCCTGATGACCCCCACTAGAATGCCTCAGTTATCAGTGAAAAGAAACTTACTACAAAAATATTAAGTAAAGTTCTGTTGTGTTGGTTGGATAATAATAAGTGAAAATGCATGACTTCAAAAAATTAAAGACCAATGACATTATTCACATGCACTGCAAAAAAGAAGGTCAAATACACTGAACACCTGTCTGGATTGTCAGTAGGTTACATTTATTTTTGTTTCTTTTAAATATATTTTCCATTTTATGTACTCTCCACTTAAAAAAATCATTTTATTTCCTATTTTCATTTTTATCACTTTGTTGATGAAACCACTGTGTCTTTACATAACTTTTTGTTTCCATTTCAGGGTGGTGCAATTCATGACATTTTAGATGGCATTTTATTGAAGAGTGAGGGGGTGGAGTAATTAACCATCTGCATTTTGTGCAAAAATAAAGAAATCAAATAATACATAACAAATCATTTTGTTTAGAATTTCTGGTATACATTCTTTATTTCTTTAAGTACCATTTTTGCTTTTTCCCCAATACACTAATCTTCACCTTATTAGTTGACTCTTGCCTGTTTTGCAGTTGCAATTTCAGTGTTTGTATTCTTTTGTCTGTCACCCATAAAAATACTAAAAGTGCCACTGACAGTCTTTTTCATGGAAACACATTATTTTTGGTCACCACACCTCCATAAACCTTACCTGACTTATTATGTTATCTTGTCCTACCTACAGTACAAAAGATGGCAGATCACAACTTCTGCCATTTAAGCATTTGGACTTACTTCTATAAACAAACAACAGTGATAAGTGTACTTAGGGGCAAGTAAAACAAGTTAGTTTAAGGATCCATTACAACATTATTTTTGAGTTTAACTTGGGTTTTTACCTTGAAGATTGTTTCTGAGTTGCGGTGGGCTGGTGCCCTGCCTAGGGTTTGTTTCCTGCCTTGCGCCCTGTGTTGGCTGGGATTGGCTCCAGCAGACCCCCGTGACCCTGTAGTTGGGATATAGCTGGTTGGATGATGGATGGATGGATTGTTTCTGAGAGTGTTTTTGGTTTTCTGCCCCCAACTTGTGCCTGTATTAACAGCTTTGTGACTTTATTAATGACTTAGCTAGCCCATATTTGTTCTTTTTATTCCAAAAGCTTTTTTTTCTTCACTTCTAATATCCTGTGATCATCAGTTTCTCTCCTGGGGCCCTACGTATAAATGGTGTGTATCCACAAAAATATTGAATATGCCTGTTTCCACACCACGTTGAGATGTATAAAAACTAAACTTGGCATAATGCCATGCATATTTTCACGAAGGCCTCAGACCATGAGTATGCACGTTTCTGTTTGGTTTTGCAAACGGGTGGCATCCAGTGTCAAATCAGTGCTACTGTTTCTGTGTGGTCTCCCTTTCTTTTTTAGATTTGCGTCTATGACATGGGCTTTATCAAATACACCGAAAATTAATTGCATATCGTTTACAAATATAATTCTTAGATTATAATCATTCTGTAAAAATATAATGGTGCACGGAATAGCCAAACTATTCCAACTACCTTGGTTACTTTAGCATTGTCACACATGCGCGATTAGGAGGCAGTCAAAGAGCCGAAAGGTGAGTAAAACATCGCGAGATAAGGGGTTGTCACGTGGTGCTTACCTGAACTCTTTCATCAACAGAAACAAGAAGAAAAATAATCCAGCAACTTCCGGGTTCCAAAATGGCTGTGATGACGTCACTTCCGGCCAACCTTGATGACGTCACTTCCGGCACCCACAAACCACCTCACTTCCAGCTCATCAGAATGACATTGTTTCCGGTTCCTGCTACAATGCCAACCATTTCCTGTCACATGTTTTGTTCTGCTATATAACCACCATTTTGTATCAGTAAATTCATTCATTGTACTTTCAAAACTTTGAATCACTGCATTTTTCTCATATTGTCTGGACGAAAATATACGGGGATGGTCCCCAAAACTTTATTTTTGTGACGTTTATTCTACCACAGCATTGTTAGAAGACATTGCTAATGGAATAATTAGAAGGGAGTGTGTATTTAGAGATCATACTGATCTCATGTACCATGATGATAACTTGCTTCTAAGTTGATTTAAATTTCCAAGAGCTATCCTGTGCTCTACCTGCTCCTTTTCAAGTTCTGTCCACCCTCGGGTTTTTAGCCATAGGCGCTTTTAAACAGGAACTGGCTGACCAACGGCCATTTCTTAGTGATCGCTGAGTTGCATCATGCCAGCTGTATATGATGGTATTATCCGCTTGTCATCCATATATTTTAGATTTCCTTACACAGTTGTTGAACAGGCAAATATTAAAGTGCAATTCGCAGAAACATCTTGTTTTCCAAATGCAATGTTGACACTCAGCTGGTGGGCTGAGACTCGCTTTTTCACTTTGACTTTGATATTTAACCACTTCTTTTTTTTTACATTAGGCATTGTGTGACTTTCTGAACTTGAACTTTTGAGTGCCTCCGCCATGCTCCTACAATTTCCTTTAGTTGATTATACCGCTGCTTAAGCCATTGTCTTTTAAGAAAACACGGAATAGAAGGGACTATTTATATTGATTTGCATATTCAAATAGGTTAAATTCTGGGAGGAGCCGGGGTGGGGCTCTAAGCACGTGCATGGGTGTTAAAATTCACGTTGAGTGAAATTTATACAGGGAAAATAAGTACAATTTTGTTACGCACAGTTTTATGCATCTGAATTTTTGTGTGTACAGTAATCCCTCGCTATATCGCGCTTCGACTTTCGCGGCTTCACTCTATCGCGGATTTTATATGAAAGCATAACTAAATATATAACGCGGATTTTTCGCTGCTTCGCGGGTTCTGCGGACAATGTGTCTTTTTACTTCCTGTATATGCTTCCTCAGTTGGTTTGCCCAGTTGATTTCATACAAGGGACGCTATTGGCGGATGGCTGAGAAGCTAACCAATCAGAGCACGCAGTTAAGTTCTCCTGACTGAGAAGCTAACCAATCAGAGCACGCAGTTGAGCTCCTGCGTGCTGAATGCAGTTTTAACCAGGAAGTCTCGTCTCTCTAATTCAGCATCAACGTGTTTCGCTGTGTAAAGAGTTGTGCTCTTTAGTGTTTATCTTTGTGCATAGTCAAGCCCTTCATTATGGCTCCAAAACAATCTGCTACTGCTTCAGGTGTCGTGCCCAAGCGCAAGAAGAAGATGTTAATGATTGCCGAAAAGGTAAACGTTTTGGATTTGTTGAAGGCTACGATTCTTTTTATTTAAAAAGTAGGAAAGTAATATAAGATCTACGGCTGCAGTGTCCTTTTAACCAGGGTGCAAAACGAGTTGTAAGTGGATGTAATAAGGCAGTATTCTGGATGGAATCTGCTTTAGGGATTTGGATTGAAGACTGCCAGAAGAAGAACAACGGCAGTGCTACACAATCGCCTGAAGTGGCTCCTTTACAAGGGCTGTAACGCTCTCCTTTGTTGTGCAGTAAAATTAAACTCATTGTTATCGGACAAGTCATCGTGTCATTGTTGGTGAGTAACCATAATTAATTTTCTTCTTACTTTGCTTAGTACATGTACGTACGTTTAGTGTCACTGTACACACATTTACTGTATACTATTTTTCTTGCATTGTACGTATTTATTGCTGGTGACCTGTCTATCGTAATGGCTGTAACATATGTGATATCGGAGACACTCAATATCTTTAAAATAATATTTAGGTTTTACTGTATATAAACAGTGTGTTTATATACATAATTTCAATGAATCTTACCTAATATCTAAGAGAATACAAAGGGATTATGCTGTTTAACTCTGCGGGGAATATTTATAAACAGTGCGGGAGAGTTTATAAGGGCTTAAAATATATAAAAATAACCATACAAACATATGGTTTCTACTTCGCGGATTTTCACCTATCGCGGGGGGGGTCTGGAACGCAACCCCCGCGATCGAGGAGGTATTACTGTACACACATTTCTAGTTTTGTTTGTATGCCATGTTTTAGTGTGAATTCTGTGTAAGGTGTTGTACATGAGGCCTCAGGTGACCATAACACTGCCTTACATGGTTCATGGTATTTGAAAAGTGGGCAAAGGATTGAGCCTTCCTATTGACAAACAGGAGTCCAGCATCTGTTTAGGTAGTCCCACAGAAGAAGCACTTCTTTTCAGAATTGAATACGTAGTGTTTTTCTTTGTTTATCCTTTCATTATGTGTATCTTCTTATAATAATCCCATTATTTTTATGTCTTGACTCCACTTGGCATCATTCTGATGGTGGAAGATACCACAAAATGCACACTTTTCTATTCCATTATACACTATGCCGCTCATTTATACATTTGTTTAGGATTTGATGTCACCCAGGGGTCAGAACTTGGAACCAAATGTTAGTGAACATCTGTTATATGATATTTATATGAGCTGATGTGGTGTAAAATCATTCATATGAGTTCTGATAGGCACACACATCTGGAGAGGCCAGGGCAGATTCACTAAGCCTTCTGCTGATATTAATGGAAAAGAGAGTCAGATAAAGAAGTTCAACAGCTTGAACGGGGCATCTCAGCATTAAGAGGAGGTTTTTGTTCTGTATAATTTTTTTTTTTTTTAATATAAAGACAGGAAATCCTATTGAACTGATCTAGAAACCATCAGTGCACATAAAACGGAATCCAATCTTTTCATTTAATTTGCAAATGAAAACCCACAGTTTGAAGTGCTTCTTGAGCATACAGAATCACACACTAACTTAATTAAAAAGTGATACTAGTTATAAATACTGTAGAGTATTAACCAGTCTTCCTAGTCTGTCATAAAAAATGACCCAAAATAGAGTTTTTCACTTTCCTTCAAACAAAGAACAAAACTATGTAAACTGGGTAAGTTCCCAGTCTCAGTCATTGCAGTATTTTATTTAAATTGCAGTTTATTAAAAATTATATCCTCCATAATGGTGTGAGATGTACACATTCAACACAGTACAGTACATTGTCTTCTCAGTCAGTGTTGATTGCCTGGAGCGGCGCAGTTAAAATTAATGAACAAGCCTATGAGTTTGCCAAGCCAGTCATTTAACTTGATTTACTTTTTTAGTTTTATAAGTCTCATTTGCTCTCGGACAGACTGGGCCTTCTGTTCAGTTTAATTGCTTGACTTCACCCACTAGTTTGTTAGCAAGCCTAAAAAGAGCTGTAACCATTTGCTCAACTCACAAGGGATTCCCTGGAGAAAAAGGACATAAGACTGGCATAAAACAGGGAGACCCGAACTGGAGACTAGAGAGCCGATCTGAGTTTCAGTGTGATTACAGGGAGCTATCTGGGGCTGGTGTGCCCAATTTATTTTTTTCTCATTAGCAGCTAGAAAGATTTTTTCTTGTTGGTCAAATTGTGAGAGAGAGAGACCATGGCAGCAGTAAAGGCACCAATGTCACTGTTTTGCCAACTGAATGTTAAGCAGATATATATTTTTTGAATGGAGGATCGGTAGATGAAAAACAAACAAAAAGCCAGAACAAATTTGATACCAAAAGTTAAATAGATTGTGATGTTCAACCACAAACACTAAAACAAAACTCTTAATCTGGATAAACACCCAAAGAGAACTGAATCATTAGACAGAAAATGAAATAAAGAAAAAACACATAGACAAGTCTTTGGAAATGACATCTGCAATTTCATACAACCAAGAAGTGTGTAACGTTGACTTTTATATCATTCCATTATTTAACTTTTGCAAATTATTATCTATCGTTTTTGAAGATCTATCACATATTTTGGGGTTTCCACAGTCCTAGAACCTGAAACTGACATTAGTTTTCTGAATTCAAGCTTACTTGTGTTTTTGTTATTTATTTTGGGCCATTTTTGCCTCCATTTTTTTTTTTTTTTTTTTTTTTTTTAATGATTGATTCTATTTTGACACCCCATCATTAGGGAAGTCTGTCGTGTTGTGAAGGGAGTGTCCTCAGAGGTTGAGAGAGACAACGGGTTAAAGGTCATCTTTAGAAACACTTTGCTATTTGAGTTTGTGGATTTAAAACAACCCTTTTTGTATCTTTTTGATCTAGCTTGAATATCTTACTTTGATTTTTGTCTTGCAATTTGGCCTTGTCCCAGAGGAATATGAGACCTTTTACAATTTTTAGCATTGTAAAAATTAATATAGAACAAAATGAAATGCCAGAGGTAGAATACTTGGTCTTCAAAGCCATATTCTATGCATGAACCTTTTAAAAAAAGTGCAGAAAAAAATATTTAAACTAGATGATCATACCAGTCAATGCAGAAGCAATCACATTAGACTTGCCTAACTACTTGTGGTGGTATAGTTTACAGGCCTTTCCCTACCCTGTTTGTTATGGAGGGCTGGCAGCTGGGGAAACATCAAACTTGCCTGTGTTGTGTTCAATAGAATGGGTGATATTTCCTGTTGAATGAGTTATTTTAGCAAGGGGCAGAGATATTAAGAGGTCTTCCGTTGTGGGTAAATCAGGTGAATTGTTGTGGCTGTTAGCAGTGTCGATACACAATATTCATTTTATCTGTCATTAAAATTACTTGGGCTGAACCAAACTCTAATTCAAAATTAGATTAAATACAAAACCAAAAAAAATTTCCTAGACGTTTGTTTAGTTGTGCAAGTACAAATTGTGTCACTAAAATGCCACAGGAGGGATAAAGAAAAGATACTTTTAAAATGTACATGGAACGTAAGGTCAAAACCATGAATCTGTTGTCACAGTCAAATCACTAAACAAAGACATAGTCAAAATGCTGTTGCACCATTTCTATAAGCAAGAAGGTTGATACTAATATAGATATTGTAAAACGTTTTAGCTTTCTATCCAATCTCAGATAATGACCTTTATACCCTCTAGTTGGTGACTTACGGTTCATGACCACTGGTTTTCCTGCATAGCAGTGTGACTAACAACCATACACAAGCTAAGTCTAAAATGGCTGTGTCTTCAAGAAGCAAAATGGCGCAGTGACTAGGGTTGCATGGTATACCAGTAGTGTAAAGTACTGAAAATCACAAAATTTAAGCTGGTATGGTACCAGCATTTTGGGATTTTCAGTGCTAGAAGTAAACCTCAGTTTTCCATGAAAAACCTGCACCCCCAGTGACTCCCACAACTTTGATACTTGGTAGAGTAAATGAGGAAAAATGTGCTTAGACATTCTGGAGACTTCATGAGAGCATATGCTTTCATACAATTGAGACATGGGGTACTGGGCTGTTTGCTTCAATGCCACTTGATGCTATCAAGAGGGAAGCTGTGCATAATGAAGCATGGCACACCAAGGAAGCTGGCATAAGATGTGGGGGATGGGGTTCTGGATTTTTTTTATTATTTGCTTTCGAACTGTTTGTCAGTAGTGAGAACAGAAAGCCGATAACAATACAAAATTTCAAAAATTTTCAATCTAGCACTAGACATGACAAGACGTTAAATACTTCTAACAATTTTAATGATTGCCTTTAGCACAAAATAAACTTTAAATATGAACTCTCCATAATCCAAAAACCCCAAAAAGACACAAAAAAGTGAAATAAGCACTAAATAAATCTATACAATGTTTAATAAAACACAGAATACTCATGAGAGTCTTTCCTTTAATTATGTTTAATTTAAATAAATTAGGGTTCATATTTTATATCATGACTTCCATGATTTCAATAAGCACACCAGTCTGAATGTGAAATATTTTACTTACAAAGATGCAAAACACAAACTGAAAGAGAACTGCAATACAATTGTCACAAAACTAAAAACATCTGTGCATGCCCACCAGGAAGATGCATTATCTTAAAGGGGACAACAACAATAATTCAGTCTGAGCCAGTTTACTATAATGAACTTAACAATGTCCCCTCTTTTTTATTTTATTGATTTTATTGAAATCACACAACATTCCATACAAATAGATCAATTTTACAAGAATAGGATTGAAAACAAATCAACCCTCACCCCTGGGAAAGAGAGCATGGGCAGCAGAATAAAACTTAAACCTAGTAAAAATAAATAAATAGATGAAGTAATAAGTTAATATAGATGAATGGAGAAGAAAAAGAAAAATGAATAGGGAGAGAATCTGCTTCCTCAGTGCTTTAAAAGCTTATTCTAAAATGCTATTGATTAGATCCTGCCAGGTTTTGAAAAGGTTTTGTACAGATCCTCAAAGTGAGAATTTGATTTTTTCCAATTTCAAATAGTATAAAACATTGGTTTCCCACTGACTTAAAAGGGGAGAGTTAGGATTCTTCCAGTTTAGCAAGATAAGTCTGCATGCCAATAGTGTAGGCAATCACAGTTTGTTTGTCCTTCTCCACTTTAAGACCATCTGGAAGAACACCATACACAGCTGTTAGTGGATTAGGAGGGATTGTGACACCAAGGCTGTCTGAAAGGCACTTAAAAATATCTGTTCAGAATGATGTTAATTTGGTGCAGGCCCAAAACATGTGACCCAGTGAAGCTGGAACTTGATTGCAGCGTTCACAGGTTGGATCTTGCCCTGGAAACTTACAGCTTACAAAGATGCAAAACACAAACTGAAAGAGAGCTGCAATACAATTGCCACAAAACTAAAAACATCTGTGCCTGCCCACCAGGCAGATGCATTGTCTTAAAGGGGACAACAACAATAATTCAGTCTGAGCCGGTTTACTATAATGAACTTAACAATACCCCCTCTTTTTTTTTTTGGGAATATAAGCATGTAAATCTTTTATTTTAAATTCCATATCCTGTCACTCAAAGCTTTCAGCAACATTAAGGCAGATGCACCCTTTTCGGTCAGGCAGTCAGATAACTGCTTCTTTGTAGCTGACCAAAGTATTTGGCCTGTCCTACCAGAGTGTAAGAATTAATTTATAGAGCTGATCTCCAATGTCAATCTTCTTTCTGTGACACATTTTGTAGATTTGATGGCATTCACAAGAGAGTAGTTGTCAGTGACACATGTAATAGGCAGAATGTTCTCTGTCTGCACCACCTTTATATAATTCTGGGAACAGAGTTGCAAGAAACATTGTATTGTCAATTCCATCTGTCATACAAAGTGTTTCTCCTGCATGAGTACTTCGAATAATCCTTCTTATCTTTTTAGATTGCTAACATAGTGGTGAGAATGTACTTCCTTCACCCATTAATATTAAGAAGTGTCCACCTTGGATTCCATCATCAGCCAAATTCCCAAGAGAAGCAAGACTAAACAGGAGCAGTTTTAAAAAGTCATCATGCCCTAAATGTTGAAATTTCCATGTGATATGTTCAGATTTCAATTTTCTCACTATTTTGTTTGTTTCATGGATGTTTTGTACTGTAGCATACTTTATGTTGGATGTGAGGCTGCAGACATCAAACATCACATCCGGCCTGCTTTGCCAAGCAACCAACAGAAGCTGACCCGCTTTTGATTTCAGCTGATCAGTTTCTGTGTTTGTAAGTGGTGCTTCCGCTTGCAGAGCTCTTGAACAGGCTATAGAAAGAGGGCAGAGGTTTTTTATGTACAGTAGGCTTTCTTCTGTAATTGTATAACTTTCCCAAAACCATTTACCTGTTTGCCAACATAACAAAAATTGTGTTCATCATGTCCAATTTGAAACACAGATTTTAATTAAGGAATTACAGTTTCTCAAAGTGTTTTGAGCCCCCCAAGTAAAGTCATCATCATGAGAAGCAGGAACTCCAGTTACACTGCCATGTTCATCTAATCAGCAGAAAACAACAGGATCTACTAGTGACTTTATTCCCCCTGTGCTTTTTATGGCTTCTTTCACTTTGTTGTAAAAGCAGAGTGATACATCTGCAAGTCCATAAACACACTTTTTTTAGTTTCCACAATATTCACTTACATTTACCTTCACTTGGAAGCCAAATATAAATATGTTGAGACAGCTCCATTCCTTGCAAGAATGCTGATTTAATATCTATAGAGTGTACATTCCATTGCCTCTGACAAATGACAACCAGAAGCAATCTTGAAGATTCAGAAGAGCACATTGGTAAATCCTTTAGATGTTCATCCCTACCAAATTCTTCAAAACCTCTAGCCACAAGGTGAGCTTTAGGCACTAAACCTGCTGGTATTTCTTTCAAGGTGCATGCTCATCTTGTTGAAACACACTTTTGCCCTAGATCTGGAGGTTCTTCAAAAACTTTTGTTGTATTTCCAGTTGCAGAGTTCCTCTTGTTCAGCTGTATTAAATGACATGTCTTTGATCTCAAGCACATCTTCATTAGGAAGAAAACTGCTCTGCGTACTGTCCTTTAGCTCAATATTGAAGACCTTCAGCTCTTGATAAATCAGCTGAGCCTGTGGTCCCAAGCAAGCTCGTCAGGCTCAGTGTAGCACAAATTGTGCCAATTTCTATATTTTCCTTAGACATTTCCTGCTTGTCAAAGACTTTCTGCTTTATGCCGGACCCTACTGTCTCTTTCAGTGTATTTGATAGTTTGACCTGGGTTCACTGCATACTGCAAGTTTACTGAAGGTTGCTAAACGTCCTCTATTTTCTCATTAACTGTTTCTGTATCACTTTTGATATCCTGTGTTTGATTATCTATGTCTGTTTTGTTGTCTTTTTTAACTGAATCAACTTCTGTGGAATTCAGCCCTGTGGAGAAACTGTTTATTTCTTGAACACCCACCTTCTTTAATCTTGAGTGATGTACAAATGCACAAATACCTCCTTGTTTTACAAAGACTACCGTACCATCTTATCCAGTTCCAGGACCCTTCCATTCTACACAATCAACTGGTTTATGGTATACTTTGCCTCCAGCCTTGTACTTCTCATCAATAGTGTGCAGCTGTTTTTGAAGAGCTCTTCATATCCTGTCAGAAAATTGAGCTCAGGCAAATGCTTTACGAGCTTCATTCAATGCTGTAATATGCTGTCCAACCCAAACACTCATTGTGGTTCCTTCAAGGGCTGATGGCTTGGCAATTAATATAGAAAGCAAAGTTGAGTTTTGCCCAAACACAAGCTGATATGGACTATAGCCATGTACATTGTGCATAGTGTTCTTCGCCATGAATGCCCAGTCTAATGCAATTTGCCAGTCACATTCATTACCTTTTTGAACCTTCAAAAGGATTTCTGTCAGTGTTTGGTTGTGTCTTTTAACAGCCCATTTCTCCATGGGCTGTATACCGCTGTTGTCTTTATTTCTATATTAAAATTTTCAGCCATGTCTCTGATTTCTTTATTATTAAATTCTCCTCCATTGTCACTATATATTTTTTATGCTGGTACGTGAATACTTATACATGGGTGGATAAAATGCTTCTTTGAAGTCACAATGCTTCCTGCACTAAAACGTGTGAAATGATCAATAATGTGGCGATACCATACATTTGGTTCAGTTCATGGCAACAGTCTCATTACACAAGGCCACACTTGGTTTAGGCTTAGACTTGCTGTACTTCAAACATGTTTCATAAGTGTTCACATTTTGCTTTAAAATAGATATGCATTCTGTGTCATTATTACCAGAACTATGCAACAGTTTCTGTAATCTACCAACTGAATCATGTCCAAACTGCTTGTGAAGCTTTAACATCATTATTTGCTTCTGCTCTTTTGTCATATGTACTGTGACTGTCAATATTTCAATTTCATGAACTGCTACATGCTTCTCCTTATCTTGGATATTTCTACAATAATGTCCGCAAATGGTCAGTTTAAGCTTAGTTGGCCGTTTAAACATTACTGCTCTGTCTTTTTCAGTGACAAGCACAGCTCCAGCTCTCTTTAAAGATGTCTAGCTTAAGAGCAAAGGAACTTCTGCAGGGATCACTTCTTTTTCAATGTTGCACTTGGTGTGTACAATTTTAGCTGGAATTTTAACTTTTTTAATAGCTTGCACAATCTGTCCATCACCAAATTTAAAAGCTTTACAGCTTGGTACTTCAGTCAACCTGTCCGCTTCGTTCTGAGCTCACTCACTCACAAAACTATCAAACCACTTTTATCCACAAACAGTTTGACTGCTTATAGTGCTAATTACTACAGATCCCAAAGATTCAACAGCAAAAATCTCAGAATCAGAGGCAGATTAATTTCAATATAGTGTAATGTTACATTTCCATATTTACATTACACTGTTAATTTCACTTTTTTGTGGATGGTCTTTAACTCAGTGAACCGTACTCTGAAATACAGCAGACTTTGATCTTCTGCAGACCCTGTTGAGTGGATTTGTACCAGGTAATGGCAATTTCAAACAGTTCTTCTGACATCGTGACATATTCTGTTTTTGATCTGTAAAATAAGCCACATCAAGTTTCATTTGTATCCCAGTGGAAGCACAGGCAACTGCTGTTTTCTCATCAAAGATACCCTTTAAAACTGAATTCATTGAGGCAAAAGTTAGGCTTGAGCACGCAGTTAGGGCCAACTGTTTATCTTTAATTTCTAGATGAGCACTATCAAGCAGTTTGAAAACTAAGATGGCATCTGGAAGAGTCATGTCATATTTACTAATACAATTATAGCATTGTCTAAACCAGTGTTTCCCAACTACTGGATCATGTCAACAGTGGCTTGTGGGTTGCCATCATTGGTTTACGAGTGGGCTGCCTACGCAATCAGCAGCACTGCGTGATATATTTCCCCATTTCTAAATGAGCTTGTTTCACCATGGGGGAAGGCTGCAATTGCTGTTGGAGGGTCATCAATGAATTTAAAATGCAAAACTGGGATGCGGTATCTTAAAGGGTCAGAAACACTGGTTTAAACTCTGAAATGCAATCTGTCATCAAAACAGAACCTTCCTGCGTTACACTATTATCAAAGGTCAAGTGTGCCTCATAATCGTAGTCTTTTTCCTCCTTCACAAATATCCCATCGAGTATTTGGATTGTTATCCATACTAGTTTCTTTGTTTAAGTCTTTAGCTGGTATATCTAGCACTGTATTTCTTGCTCTGCCAGTAAGTGAGAGTGCCACACCAAGCGCTTGCTTCTTGTTTTCCAAGTCAGTCACTTGTCTCTAAATTTCATGTTCATTTTTCCAGTTTTCATACAATCTTTTTTTGTCAAGAATAGGAGGTATTTCGTAATTTCCATTTATAATATGCTACTAATGTTAGTCTTCAAAAAGCACACCAGTTTGAATGTGAGATATTTTACTTACAAAGATGCAAAACATGAACTGAAAGAGAACTGCAATACAATCGTCACAAAACTAAAAACATCCTTGCATGCCCACCAGGAAGAGACATTGTCTTAAAGGGGAATCAACAATATTTCTGTCTGAGTATGTTTACCATAATAATGAACTTAACAACTGTGGAAGTTGACCCGGACACAGACAGGCAGACACGTTCATGTCACCCACAAACACGTTTATTTACAATATATTTACAATTAAAGTCACGTGCACAAACCCCAAAGTCACAGTCCTGGCCACAATGCCTTTCTTCGGGCCGCCTCCACTCTCCTCTCTTGCCTCGTCCTCCTTCCACCCGACTCTAGCCTCGAATGAATGGAGACGGCCCCTTTTATTCAGTACCCGGATGAGCACCAGGTGTTCCCGGCATTCCTCCCTTGGCCACGCCCCAGCGTGGCGGAAGTGCCGGCTGTCCTCCCGGCAGCTCTCCGGGTAACGTCCAAAGTCTTCCCCCCAGCACTTCTTGGTGTGGCGGAAGTGCTGGGGTAACAGGTCCCCAAGGCATTGGGGCGCCTCCTGGCAGTGACCACGGGCCCCTACAGGGTGGAGCTTCCATGCCCTGTACCCGTGGCCCCCAAAGCAACCAGGAAGGCGACCCCCACGTGATCCAGGGTGGGCACAGACCCACATCCGTTCCCTCATGGCGTCCCGGCCGGGTCATGGCCCCTGGCATCCCTGACACAACCCATGTCACATACTTAGCAACCACCAGTATTGGGGACTATTACTTTTAGAGTAACTTAGTTGCATTACTCATTATTTACAAAAAAAGTAGCTAAATATGTTATATACAGTAGCTGATTATTATAAAATGTCATGTGTTACAAATAGTGCATTAACTTTGCATTACTTTTTCTGCCTTTGTTTGAAAAACTGCACATTTCATTACCTAGCATTTGTTATTAAATCCTAACTAAACCCATGAAACTTCATGAAACTGACTGGTAATACAGCCACATTTGATAGCAGTAGCACCCATGGTTCCAGACTTGAGAGGTGCTTCAGGTGGCCAAGACCTGTCTGTGGGGCGGGAATACCTGGAGAAGCCGGCTATAAAAGGCAGCGTCATGAGTAGAGTAAGCGGGGCGTGCAAACACAGCACTTGAAGAGCTCTTTGATGGCGTCTTCTTTCTGGTCCTGCCTTGCACCCAGTGCTGCTGTGCTGATCACTGGCTCCCATTGACACTAAACTGAACAGATTAAATTTAGTCCTCAGCACATGCAGGCAGGGGCATTTCTTGGATTTGATGGTACCAGGGTCTTAGTCCCTTCATCAGGGTCTTGTTTTCCTTTCCTGATGTGTTTTAAAATTTCTTCTTAGCCAAGTATGTCCAGTGAGTTGTTAAATGTGTATTGAAGAGTGTTGTTTCATATTTGCTGACATACATACGAAGTTGCATAAACTCCCTTGGAATTCAAGCAGTGTTGAGGAGAGCTTGGTTTGGGAGATTTTGATTTTGCTGATATACAGTATATGTATATACAACACCAACTTAAAGACCTGGGCTTTGCACAATATATCAGGGACTTAGGCCTCTGAAGCCTTTCCCAAAACACCAAGATGCAGGACTAAATTTATACCTATCACTTGTGTTCAGTTCTTTTTACTTAATTGCACGTGCTTAACCTCTTTGTCACTAGCTGTCACGAGACAGCCAGAGCATGCGTGGGCACAATGTTACCCCGAAAGCAACAGGAGAGACGTATTTGTGAAAAATGGAAATGCATTAATGAGTCATTTTTATTTGGATTGGCAGGAATAATCTTCACTACTAATGCATATCCGTTTTTTTAACCCATCTTTACTCTGTGGGGTGTTGCACACCCCAGTTGCCAAAGTTATGCGTATTTCTCATAGATGGCGCGACATGGAGTTTTGATGCCTTGAATAGCTGCAAGTTGACTAATGTACTGCGCATGCAAGAGTGCACGTCAATCGGAGGTGGACCCTTGAGCTGATAAAGTCGTATTATGTCTTTCTGGGTGTTTAGCATTTCACCAGAGTAATCCCACAGAGTATCGTTGGTATTTCACACCCCACCTGAGCATTTGTGAATGACATTTTTATGGTAAGGGGGTAAGAGGGGACTGGGCGGTCTCTTGGTCTGGAATCCCTACAGATTTTTTTTTTTTTCTCCAGCCTCTGGAGTTTTTTTTTTTGTTTTTTCTGTCCACCCTGGCCATCGGACCTTACTTATTCTATGTCAATTAATGTTGACTTATGTTTATTTTTTATTGTGTCTTCTATTTTTCTATTCTTCATTTTGTAAAGCACTTTGAGCTACATTTTTTTGTATGAAAATGTGCTATATAAATAAATGTTGTTGTTGTTGTTGTTGTAAGCTTTTGTTGCTGGGTTCCATTTACAGCTTATTTGCTTATGACGAAATTTCACCGTTTACAGATGAGTTATGAGGAAGTCCAGGATAGGCTTGTAGACTTTTGGAGGAGGTTGAAAGTGAATCTGAACAGAGTGATTCTGAATTCTGAGTTCGAAGTCAAACTCAGACTTCGAACCAGAACACATCAGCCACATTGAACATGATACAGACTCACCTGAAGATGCTGATGAAGATGACGATGATGAAACACAGCAGGAAAGCTACTATGTAAGAAAAGACAAATCCTCCAAATGGTATAAGAGACCACCTCGAAAGCAAGTTCGCACCAGAGCTCATAACATTATAAAGGAATCGCCTCTTACTATATTCTTTTCACTGGCGAATGTCGCCAGAATAAATGCTCATGTGGTGTACCTCAAAAACATAGGTCATGCATTGCGGCGCGGACTTTTCCTGAAAAAGGTTGCCTTGGATCTTGTTCAAGAACAACTTTGCCAAAGACATGCCAGGAGTTCTCATCTCATCAAAGAGATGCAACTGAAGCTCAAAAGAACAACTGGAGAAAGTTCTGCTGCGAACCCACCACCAGCAAAGAAACCAAAACAGGAAAGGTGTGAGGAATGTCCAAGGAGTAAAGACAGAAAAACAAGATTTCAGTGCCATTCCTGCAGTAAATACATATGCATGGAACATTTGGTTCCAACCTGCAATCAGTGCACCACAGGTTCCCAACAAACACAGTAGTAGTGGAACTTTCCATGAAGTTGTGAACTGTGACCACTTTTGAAACGGACAGAATGAATGTATACGGTATAGAGACATGAAACATTTTTTTTATTCCCACCTGTAATTATTGAAAAGGAAATTTTAGACAGTGATTCTGTAAACATGAAAAGCCAGAAAATGCTACATGTCCTAGTAAAGATTAATTAAATTTCTTTTAAAATAATTCTTACTATCATTTCTTCATAAATAACAGTGGGGTACAATACACCCCAGCTGAGCACTTATGAGAGTTCACGAAACCCGAGTAACGAAGGGTTAAGTAATCAAGGTATTATTACCTCAAGAAAAACAAGAGGAAACACAATGCACAAATTAAGAATGGGGCACAAATCCTGACAGCTTAATTTGGAACTGAGGTTCAGCATGTAGAAATAGCTGGAATATCCCAAAGGAGCTCCACAGGTTTCAGAAAGCACTCCTGATCCTCTCCTTGCTAGTAGCCCATTAATTGGGATAGGGAGGTAGCACAGCCATAGTTCTGTAGAGAGAAAAGAAAAGAAAAGTGCTGGGAAGGTGAATGATGTTTAACTCCTTTAAATAGTGGGAGAGTGTTTCGTCAGGCTCAATACAGTACTTAAGGGTTTACTTTCTTTTTATTTCATTTGATTTATGTTTTCCTGCCCTTTGGCGTGTTTTGATTGATCTACTATTTTGATATTTCTTTAGCACTTTTTTCCAGGAGGTTATCCACTTCAGAAACAGAATGAAATATCCTTGCCTTTATACATGTAGAAACAGTTGGGCACCAAAATAATGACAGTGCTTGGATTGAATTTCAAACACATCTTGGACAGCAATATATGTATTGATGATGATAAAATTTTGACCATACTATTCAGCAGAGAGTGGCATCTTCCATTGTCAAGAGTCATAGTTCCTGCTGCGGCAAGTCTCTCCCTCTTCTTCTAAATGACCACCTTGACTAATTAAGGCTACATTCACATTACAGGCCTAAACCGGCCTGATATTAGTGCTTATTAATGGTGCTGTTCACACACATGTACCCATTGGTAGGGTGGCACCCTGTTCATAGCTGATTCCGGCCTTATTTCTCCCTTTGCCCCTGAATTGATTAAGTGAGTTAAAAAATCGGTGGATGTTTTAAAAACTGCTCGTAGGTATATCTGCCCATGTCTTGCACAGGTAATTTGTTTCACTTCAGCTTATTTTTGTGTAGTGCTCTTCAATTAGTACAGGCAATACTCTGAAAGGACCAACAATTACAAGTGAAAGACACCCTAGACAGATGGTGTCTTCTCTCTGCAATAGCCCAAACTAAAGAAGCACGAGGTGATAACAAGAAAGCAAGAGGATGTTGTTTCTTTCTTGATCATAAAGCTGCAGATGTGATTACTTTTACCTATATTTTAATGCCATTAGATATTCCTTAAAGTACAATTTTATAGCTAAACCTATCTAGGTTTTCTGCTCAAAGTCAATCCTCCCTAGTGAAAATAAACCTGACACCTCCCTATAACTCCAGTGATCTGTATCATCAATCATTTTTCATCCATCATTGATTGCTTTAGGCAGACGTTGATGATACTAATCTACTATGGCTAATGTGGAAAATAATCATTTTAGCTTCAAAAATCAAGTCTAAGCATCCTCACACAGCTCCCATTCTGGGAATCGTGATCACAGTGGAATTGGTATCCACATATGAATGTACAAACATGCTCCATGTTTATTTTTGCGGTTTTCATTGCAGGGGGTGAAACAAAATCAGTAATGGATATGACAGCGAAATGGGAATGGCTCAGAGGAGACTTAAGTGGATTAAGTATCCTCGGATTTCAAATCCGGCCACTGTTTGTTTTTCTCCCAGTGTCAGCGTGGGTTTTCCCTCTGCATCCCCAAAGTTGTGCGACTTAGGAAAACTGGTGATTCCAAATTGGGTTAATGGACTGGCACTGTGCCCAAGGTTGTTTTATGCCTTAGTGTTTTACTACATTTATATGGATTGTTTTTGAAAAATTTCGAGATATGTGCCAAGTGAGAATGACTGTGCAGTTATTGTTCCTAATAAAAGAGCAGTATTGAATTTGTAACAGTATCTTTCCAGAATCAGATATAAAACACACTTTAAATATAAATGGGGGTCATGCATTGAACAAAGAGTCCTAGGACTTGTTTTATAAAACTCAAAGAAAATAACAAAACAATCCATGACAGCGTAGGGGAAAGAAATAAATGAATTGGCAGCCAAGAAATTAGCAAAGCAGAAACAGGCGAAGAAGAAATCCGCTTAGGTAAAATGTGTTTAGAGGTCTGATTGAGTCTTTCTCTATTAATAAATATTTCTGACTCTATTTAAAATTATTTTTCTGAGTTATTTAACTTTTTGAATGATTTTGTTCTTCTGGGAAGTTCACTGTATGATTATCTTTCTATGTTATTGTCTATAGACATTTGTTAATAATTTAAATGACAGGTATTTGTTTATCACAACACCATTTTGTTAATGGATGGGCACCACCATTTGGGCTAGATGTTGCTTGGACATGGGTCCTAGTTGCTAGGCCAAGTTCCCCAAAACTTCATGTGACATCATTAGGTTGATGCTTTAAAAGCTGGTTCCACTCATTGACAACTAAGGTTATTGTTAGTTTCCTGCATGTCTCCCTATTCTAGTGATTTTCAGATAAAAGAGTTAAAACAAGCTTTTTTGACTTATGTTGTAAAGAGGATTCAAAAACATGGAAAAAGGGTATGAAACCTCCTAAAAGCCCACAAAGCAGGCCAGAACCTTCACCCACCTGCTTAGATGTAACCTTATGCCTAGGCAGCCTGCCCCAAAATTCCACCCGCAGGCTGTGACATACTCTAACCCAAAACGGAGATCTGCCTTTAAAAGTTCAAAAATACTATACATATTTATGAAATACAGTGCATCCGGAAAGTATTCACAGTGCATCACTTTTTCCACATTTTGTTATGTTACAGCCTTATTCCAAAATGGATTAAATTCATTTTCTTCCTCAGAATTCTACACACAACACCCCATAATGACCGTGAAAAAAGTTTACTTGAGGTTTTTGCAAATTTATTAAAAATAAAAAAACTGAGAAATCACATGTACTTAAGTATTCACAGCCTTTGCTCAATACTTTGTCGATGCACCTTTGGCAGCATCAAGTCTTTTTGAATATGATGCCACAAGCTTGGCACACCTATCCTTGGCCAGTTTCGCCCATTCCTCTTTGCAGCACCTCTCAAGCTCCATCAGGTTGGATGGGAAGCGTCGGTGCACAGCCATTTTAAGATCTCTCCAGAGATGTTCAATTGGATTCAAGTCTGGGCTCTGGCTGGGCCACTCAAGGACATTCACAGAGTTGTCCTGAAGCCACTCCTTTGATATCTTGGCTGTGTGCTTAGAGTCGTTGTCCTGCTGAAAGATGAACTGTCGCCCCAGTCTGAGGTCAAGAGCGCTCTGGAGCAGGTTTTCATCCAGGATGTCTCTGTACATTGCTGCAGTCATCTTTCCGTTTATCCTGACTAGTCTCACAGTTCCTGCTGCTGAAAAACATCCTCACAGCATGATGCTGCCACCACCATGCTTCACTGTAGGGATGGTATTGGCCTGGTGGTGAGCGGTGCCTGGTTTCCTCCAAACATGAAGCCTGGCATTCACACCAAAGAGTTCAATCTTTGTCTCATCAGACCAGAGAATTTTGTTTCTCATGATCTGAGAGTCCTTCAGGTGCCTTTTGGCAAACTCCAAGCGGGCTGCCATGTGCCTTTTACTAAGGAATGGCTTCCGTCTGGCCACTCTACCATACAGGCCTGATTGGTGGATTGCTGCATAGATGGTTGTCCTTCTGGAAGGCTCTCTTCTCTCCACAGAGGACCTCTGGAGCTCTGACAGAGTGACCATCGAGTTCTTGGTCACCTCCCTGACTAAGGCCCTTCTCCGACGATCGCTCAGTTTAGATGGCCGGCCGCTCTACGAAGAGTCCTGGTGGTTTCGAATTTCTTCCACTTACGGATGATGGAGGCCACTGTGCTCATTGGATCTTCAAAGAAGCAGAAATTTTTCTGTAACCTTCCCCAGATTTGTGCCTTGAGACAATCCTGTCTCGGAGGTCTACAGACAATTCCTTTGACTTCATGCTTGGTTTGTGCTCTAACATGAACTGTCAGCTGTGGGACCTTATATAGACAGGTGTGTGCCTTTCCAAATCATGTCCAATCAACTGAATTTACCACAGGTGGACTCTAATTAAGCTGCAGAAACATCTCAAGGATGATCAGGGGAAACAGGATGCACCTGAGCTCAATTTTGAGCTTCATGGCAAAGGCTGTGAATACTTATGTACATGTGCTTTCTCAATTTTTTTATTTTTAATAAATTTGCAAAAACCTCAGGTAAACTTTTTTCCCGTTGTCATTATGGGGTGTTGTGTGTAGAATTCTGAGGAAAAAAATGAATTTAATCCATTTTCGAATAAGGCTGTAACATAACAAAATGTGGAAAAAAGTGATGCGATGTGAATACTTTCTGGATGCACTGTATACACAAATATACTACAGTGCCCTTTAAGATGGGGGAAACATCAAAAAACCCTAGACTGATAAGACAAATGCAAGCAAGAATCTTTATAAATTAAGATTTTATTTTGTTTTCAACCAATACAAAGTAAAAAGGCATATACACCTAAAGCCTGGCTATAAGAGTAACCACTATAGGTTTTGCCTGTCATTTTCTTCATTTCCTGGTTTTTGACTTCTGCTATGTTTTAGCTTACAGTTCATCTTGGGATCCCTTTTTACCAGCGATTTGTTGTAGCAGGGATGTATGGGTTCAAAAAAGTTGACAGGCTCTGCCTACGCTACAATCCAACTGCTAGCTCTTCTGTTATTTTTTTCTTTTTTCAGATTTTTTCCTCTATGGCTGTACACTGTCATTATGAGATTAATTACAATAACAACCTGAGCCCCAAAGGACACGTGAAAAATTTTATGGTACAAGAAATGAATGGTTTCAGTCACCATGTTAGCATGCCTTGGCTGGGCACCTACAGTATGTGCTGTTATAGTTTGCATGACCAAAACAAGGGTGCCCTGCATTTACAAAGCCAATCTATAAAAATGCTGTACTAATGTAAAATGTCCACTGAAACTATTTCTGCCAATAGCACAAAAAACTTGTACCTCTTGGTGATTGTCCACTGGGTACTTGTGGTGCTACCTGCCTTATTAACATCAGTTTTTTATTGCAAAATTGCTGACTTACAGTGAAGAGCCAATGTCTTCACCCCTTCATCATTGTCCTGTACCTTACAGTTTGATTGTATTTCAATAACTTTTTATAATTTGTCTATGACAGGAACTCTGTTAGTAAATGTAACACAGGTGGAGAATAACCTATCACTATTTAGTCCATTTGTTCCATTCTTTATCCAACCTGGCAAGGAGGCATCCAACATGTTTGCAGCAGTTTTTTTTATAACAAGATGTTAACAAAAACAAACACTTATTTTCAAACCTGTTTATTCCAATACAGGGTCACTGGTGGCCAAGGCGATGCTGTAATACAGTTATTAAGATTAGAGAATTGGCAGAAGATGGTAGAAAGCACTGAAAAAGTGTGTAAGGAATATGGGATGGAAATTAATTCAAGGAAGGTTAAATAGTGGTGATTAGCAAGAAGAGAACATCACAGATAAATATAAAAGTGGAAGATCAATAATTTGAGCAGGTGGAGTGATGTAAAAACTTTGGAAGCTGGATTACAGAGTAAGGGGATTGCTTGATGGATATAAAAAGACGAACTGGTAAAGCAAAGGACAATACTTGAGAAGGAGTAGGGGCTTTGACCTTACAATGAAATTAAGAACGTGCATCTTCTCAGTGTTAGGTTATGGTAGTGATAAATGGACAAAGCAACTATTAAGAGGCTGAAAAGTTTTGAGATGTTATGTTACAGAACCATAATAAAAATTAGGTGGCAGAGAATGTGACAAATGGAAAAGTAATGAAGAAAATGAGTATGGAAAAGAGTATAGTGGAGAAGGTAAACAGAAGAAATTCGAGATTTGTGAGACATATGCTGAGGGGGTCAATTGGGAAAATGGTGCAGCTGGTGCTAAAAAGAAGAGTAGATAGAGCCAGAGAGAAATGAAGGCAAAGAAGAACATAAGTTAATGGCATAAAGCAACAGTCAGCATCAAAAGAATCGGAGGAAGTAAAAATAAAGGCAGAAGATAAGGGGAAGAGGAAAGCCGTGATTTCCAACCTTCGAAATGATGATGGTACATACGAAGAAGAAATGAACCTGTTACATATATCTTTACCATGTTCAAGAAAACACAGATTACTTTTAGAAGTGCCCATGCAGAGATGAGGAGAACATGGAAAATTTACAGAGATAGAGAGTGATTTAGAAACTGAACAAAGATAGATAGCATAATCCTGTTAGACAAGATTGGAAATTAAATGTAATTGTGTCCGTCCATCTATTCCTAAACCCATTCAATCCAATTAAAGTTCATAGGGGGGTCTTGAGCATACCCTGGAAGCAATGGGTGCAAGGCAGGAGCCAGCCCTGGCTGGACTGTTAGTTCATCATATGGCATACACATTCACCCACATTAGGTGCATGCATGTGTTTAAGATGTGGGACAAAAACGAGAATACCTGGAGACAAATCTGTACTGACGTGGTGTACATTCCAGAAGGACAGTGGGCAAGAACTCCAAACCAATCTCCTGAAACTGTAAGGCAGCAGTACCCATCAGTGTGCTTTAAACTCTATGGCATTTTAAAAATATTTTCATGTGATATCTTCCCAAAATCTGCCCCAATTCCATACTGTGTATAATAGAGTACTGCAATTCCAAAAATTATTACTGAAAGGACATTATGGTGAACTAAACCCGCTATGGTATTAAAGTCGCAGATTTCTGAAGTATATTCCTTTGAACAAAGTCCGTAGTTGTATCATTTGAATATGCCACTCAAGATATTAGAATTGGCATCATTAGCAGATTCTGTCATTCTTCTTGTATTCACTGCCTTGCCTTGCCCCATAATGCTGTTTACTTGCTAACCTTAAACTCCTGCCTCTTCTACTTTAGTGCAGCTGTTGAACATAAAGGGAAAGTAGCTAGAGCATGCCAAACAGAAGCCCTTGCCAGGCTGAAAATGAGCGGCAGTAATTATGAAGGTAAAAGAAGAAGAAAGAGCAGCACTCCTAATGAAAGGAAGGATCTGAAGAAATCAATTCTGTTTTGAATTAAGCTCTTTAAGAGAAGAATATTTCATTGTTCTTAGTCCCATTTGGTTCTTAATCCAGTTCTTTTAACATGAATCCCTTTCATGTCTGCATCTAACATTTCTTCAGCTTATTTTGTTTTTTCTTGCCACCAGGTTTTTTGCAATGGGTCCCTGTATGATGCTGAGCACTCCCTCTAGTATGTCATGTAACCTTCATGGTGAACACTTGGGCCTGATATAGTATACTGATGGATTCTGGGAGCCAAATTTAACATTTAACATTGTTCAGGTATTTATTGTACAGTATTAATATGTATAAATATTGCGAAAAGGCTAACAAGAGTGCACCACCAGTTTGTTTCAGGGCAGTTAGAACTCCTTCAAGATACCTTTAGAAACAACAGCCAAAGTGGCAATACGTGCACATGCCAGAAACATATATGTGTGCTTTAAACAGAGTCACAAGACTATAAAGGGGAAACATATAGAAGTGTGCAATGTCCACCTCAGCATGCTAAAGGGCAGGTGGTTGAGCTGCTGGGATAGATTTTAGCCTCCCTCGAATCTACAGTGTATTAAGCAGGTCTGAAGAGGCTTGACGTAAACTCCTGTGCCCACTTAAGTCTGGATGCCTGCTTAAAGATTATAGAGATAAGTACTGGTGGAGTATACGCCCAGTCAGGGGTAGAGTTAATTCAGCATAATTAATGTAGTGGACCACCATTAAATATTGCTGCCTTCCAGTTGCTTCCCCAAAGTCATTATCTATAAATCTTTTGTTTATCTCTTCTGCGACGCAATTCACATTTCTACATTTTCCTCTGTAGGTAAATTTTCATGTCCCCATATAGTATGTGCAACATGTAACAATATTCCTATGTGTAAGCAATTGGCTATAACACCAGTTAAGACGTATCATTACAATGTCTATAAAATGTATTCACCCCCTTGGAAGATTCAACATTTATTGTTATACAGCCTTGAATTACAGTGGATCTGCTGTAATTTGTCTCTTTTGACACTGATTAACAGAGAAAAACTTTTTCATGACAAACACAAAATAATTGCATTTGTTAGTATTTAGTAGATGCACCCTTGGCAGGCATGGCAGAAATGAGTCTGTGTGCAAAGGTCTTTATCAGCTTTGCAATTCTGGACACTGCAATTTTTCCCCATTCTTCTTTGTAAAAGTGATCAAGCTCTGTCAGATTGCATGTTGATTGTGAGTGAACAACCATTTACAACTCTTGACACAAATTCCCAGTTGGATTGAAATCTGGACTCTGATTTGGCTGGAAACAAATCTTCTCCCAAGACACAGGTTTGAACAGACTACTTTCAACTCTTTTGCCGCATTCATTTCCTTCTCACAAGCCTTCCAGGGCCTGCTGCATAGATGTATCCCCACCGCATGACGTTGCCACCACCATGCTTCATGATGGGGATAGTATGTTTTTAACAATGTGTAGTGTTAGTCTGGCAGGCAAAAAGCTGAATTTTAATCTCATCGCACCATTGAACTTTTTTCAGATGACTTCAGGGCTTGTGTGCCTTTCTCTTTGCCACTCACCCATGAAGCTGTAACTGGTGAAACAACTGGCCAGCATCTATTGTTCGCACAGCGCCTCTAATCTTAGCCACTGTAGCTTATAACTTCAGAGTTCTCAGAGGTCTTTTGGTGGCCTTCCAGTAGTCTTCTTCTTACACAATCACTCAGTTTTTGTGGATGGCCTTCTCTACGCAGATTTACAGCTGTGTTATAATCTTTCCATTTCTTAATGGTTGCTTTAAGTGAACTAAAATGGTTATTCAGTGACTTGGATATTTTCTTGTCTCCATCCCCTGACTTGTGCTTTTCACATGGTTGTTTGGAATGCTCTTTTTGTCTTCGTTGTTTAGGTTACACCATGATGCTGCCTCATCACAGGTTGGACCTTCCAAGTAAAAGTGTTCAATTGATATCATTATTTGACCACTGTACTAATTCCAGCTTAGGCAAATCATTACTGAAGAAACTACCAGATAACTTGGAATTCTTCACAAAATGTAAAACCAAGTAACAATGATCAGCAAAGCCAGTACAGATGCAAATGAAACTGAATGCTAAAGAGCAGCAGCTACTTCAGTGTTATGCACTTGTTTAATTATTTGGTAACAATAGTTTACATAAGCTGAACATTAACAAAGAGCAAAATATTAAACAGAAAGATAAAAGAATGAATTCATGCCTGTCTTGCGCAGGTGTAACCAAGCCTCCAAGGTTTCACTTAAAGGTTTGCTCATTAGTAAAATAAAGAAGTAGAGCAGGTTGGTGTGGACAGTATTCCTACTTTAGTTAAAGTTAGTCCAAAGACAAATCTCCTTTATACAGGCTTATTCAACAAAACAAAACTGGAAGAGCATATTATTTCTTAACTACGGCAACCCAGAGGGGATAAAATATTTTAAGTACCAAGTCTTATAAAGGTAAACTCACTCTAGAAAAGTACAATGCAGGCAGGTGTGTTACACACATCCATGCTTGCCTCTTCCAGAAAGCACTTAGCATTACCAGTTTGTAATTTCTGCAGTAGCACAACAAAGTATGAAAACTTGGAAATGACAGCTTGCTTAATTAATGGAGGAGTCCAGTTAAAAAAGAAATTGGTTACAATTAAAACCTGCAGCCACAGATCCCAAGACTGAACTTAAAAACCCATAATCTTGACAGTGTGAGCATTAATGCTGTCATGATTTTTCTATTTTTTTGTGAAATATGAATTTAAACCAGTGCATACAATATATGTATTTGGGGGCTTACAAATATTATTAATGAAATGCACACTAATTAAACTGTGTACAATGCATAGACTACATTGGGGATTGACGCTATTTAGTATGCCGTTTTCGATCACACATTACATAATCACAATGCTTTGGCTTGAACTAGATTGTTTTTGTGCCTGTTCATCAAACAAGCTTTCTTTGTGAAGTCACACTGTGTGATAATGCTGGACTTGTTAAACCACTGAAATACATTAATCTTAACTTTTTTTTATCGTAGGTATCATTTCACACCTCTCTAGTTCAGAATTGCTGAGAGACACCGGGATGTGCAATGGATAAATGCATAGTAAAGATCCTATATGTTGCCTCTTTGGTTAAGAAAAGCCTTGTAACACTGTTAGAAAATTGCAATTCCTTGAGGTTCACCTTTTTCATTTTGCCTTATAAGCAAAGTACTGGCGTATCTCAATTCAACTGCTCTCCTTATCAACAAGTTGGGGACAACTAGCGTTTCAATCTCTGTTTTTGTAATCTCAATTGATGAGTATGTAACAAAGTTCTGCTAGCATGATTTTGTTTTCTGCTGGTTACACAGACATCCATGCAGCATCCATGGAATCTGCACACATACTCCATGACATATGTGTCTTTCTTAAGGACACAGCACTTACCTTTAAGTAAAATTACTAAAAGTAATTTTAGTCACAATTTCATGTAGTAACATTATTAAATTTTGCATAATGCTGGTATTGTACCATTTAAAAAATGTGGTGGCATGGTACGTTTTATTACCGGTTTACCTTGCAACATTAACAGATACAGGAACATTTGTGCTACTATCAAATGAAACCCTTTGACTACAGACTGGTGATCTTTATTGAACTAATTATGAGACTTGTAAAACAAATTGGCTGTATCAGTGATGACTTAGGTGTGCCACATACGAGATTGATTATTTTATATTTTATATCTGAAATTAATTTATACCACTTTGCAGAGAACTATTTTTACTTTGACATTAAAGAGTTTTTTTTCTGTTTGTCAAGGTCAAAAAAACCAAATTAAACCCACTGTGATTCAGTGTTGTGTAACAATAAAATGTGAAAACTTACAAGTACATAAATACTTTTTATAGGCACTGTGGGGTCAAACCTATGGACAGCTCCTCACACACTGGCTCCTACTACAAAGTGATGAGAGTCTGGATTGTGTCATGTAGCACCAGAAATTAGGAAGCTGAGTGAAAGTTGGAAGAATGAAGATGCGCTTTGGAATATAGAGGATTGAGGATAAATCTGAAGTTTAATGATGATCAGGATTCAGAAGTTAGCCTGTGGTGAGAGCTATTGACAAGAGTGAATGCATTTAAATATCCAGGATAAGTGATAGCCCAAGAAGGAAAACTACATGCAGAGATAACCCATAGAGTGCAGTGTGGATTGAATAACTGGAGAAGGTATCAGTAGTATTGTGTGATGGAAGAATTAAGGCGAAGGTTAAAAGGTAAGGTTTTTAAGACAGTGGTAAGACCAGCAATGATGTATTGAGCTGAGGCGTGGGCAGTACAGAGAGTGCAGGTAAAGAAGTCAGATGTGGCAGGAAAAAAGGATATGCGAGTTAGATGTGTGGAGTTACAAAAAAGGGCAAAATAAAAAGTGAGGCAATCAGAGGTACAACAGAGGTGAGAGAGATATCTAAGAAAGTAGATTCAAAATAGGTTGATGTGGTATGGACATGTGATGTGTAGAGACAATGAATAAGTGGTCAAAAGAGTGATGGGAAATGAAGTACAGGGGAAGAGAAAGCAAGGGAGGTCAAGGTGAAGGTGGATGGATAAAATCAAAGAAGATGTGAAGGAAAGGGGCTTGACTGGGGAGGAGCTGCAGGACCAAGCTGTTTGAAGAAGGCTGATCAAGCACATTGACCCCACATAGAACTGGGAAGAAATGAGGAGGAAGAAGAAGAAGACCGTATGCTGACAATCAGATGTACTAATTACACTTTTGGGCTTTTTTTCCATTCTCCCCTGTAAACAGTTAACCTTTAGAACTTTCATAGTTTCTGCCATTGTACTTTATAACCATACAAATGCAGGGCCCTGTATACACTTGTGGAGCTTGGTATATATCGGAAGCAATATTATCTGCTACACTATGATTATCAGGCTCAACAAATATGACAGTTAAGTAGGTTTGGTGATGGCAGAGAGTCATGGCCAGCATCTGAATTATTTTTTTATGGATTGTATTTTGTTAATGTGTTTTGCTCTTTAAATAAAATAAATAAAATGTACAAAAGGCATGCATGCACAGTATATAAAGTATAGTGTAATGCAATTCCTAATCAAAATTATCACTAAAGCCAGGAGATAATCTGCCTTAAAGTGTAGGCAAGTCATTATAAAAAACCCCAAGAGCTGGGAGTAGGTGTCACCCTAAGGCTGTCACTTCATGGCTTTAAAATACCAGTGACCAGTGCCTTAAGGTCTTCCTCCTTTCTCTTTAGTAAAATCCTCTTCAAACCTAATGCTATGCTCCATGGAACATTTTAATGAGCTCATCATCTGCTAGAAATAGAGCGCTGACAGCTATAATGAAAATTGGCTTAGCAATAATATTTTATGTAAAATAAGGTCTTCACTTCTTTGGTAATACATTCTGTCTCGTCAGTTTCTTCAGCACTGTCTTATAACCAGTCAGCTAATGACCCTGGGAGTTTAGATAATTGGTATATGGTACTCTACATTTTTTCAAAACGTCTGAGTGTTTTTTGAAATGACAGTAAATCATCAAGGGCACCCCTCTCAGTCTTCACTTTAGAGTGGAAGCCACTTTGTGCATGCTTTTTGGACCTTAGAAATGGTAAACATTAGTCCACTGAGAGACCCACTCATGTATGGAATAGTTACCCAGTGATGCAGGCTACAGAAGGTTTTTCAGTTCCTTCAAATCTTTTACTTCATAATATGTTGTAAAACTTAGTGAATAATGATTATACTTTATGTTCCGAAGAATGTTTTTCAGAAGCCAGATTGACTGATTGAGATTTTATTCAGAACTCATTATTCTTTCCAAACACCAGAAAATGTTTAATAACCATAGGGAGTGATGAGTTTGATGTTATGGCCATTCTGGAAGATGTCCTAAAGGACAGAGTATGCCTGATTGAAATTCTCTTTTGATAGTAAAGAATCCTCATTGCTAGCCTTGCAAAGCCATTTTTGATGTGCATGTTGTGCTTAGACAGCTCTAGGGCCCTGAGCTGGATTTCTGGACCATATGGAGTTTACCCATTTTTTCAGTTTCTGTGTGGAGTTTCTCAGTGTATCCTCTTTCTATCAATTTGGACGTGTTTGAGAGTGTGGTCTGTTCTGGGAACTGACTCTTGTTCTTCATGATTTTATAGTGGACAAAACCAGTTTTGATAATGAATTGAAGGATAGAAAGACATATTGTAGATATATTATTGGGTCTCTGTCAGCTGATCTGTTGTGACTGATGTGCTTTATATGACAGACTGACATCCCATTCAGGATGGTGACAGCATTTGTTTTGGTTCCCTGTACCTTTATACATGATTAAGTAACATAAGAAAACCTAACATTCTCTAAACTGTTTAAATCAATTCCATAAGGCAGGAAAAAAAAACCTGGACATTGTTTAAAATACAAGTGGGCCCTAAAGATGGAAGTTTATGACCACAACTGACCCAAAGTTATAAAAGAATATGGTATTTTGAAGTTTGTAGTTAAAAATCTTGACCCTATAAATAGAAACAAAATCAGTATTGATTACTGGTCTGGAAAGCATTTTAGTTAGTGTTGGGTCAGGGCTCTAAAGAAATCTGCAAGCCCTCATCTCATAATGTATTAAAATATTCAAGTCAGCTTGTGGGACTGATGACATTTCTTAGTTTGTTGACCATGGAAATGGATAGATTTTGTGATTGTGTGGGGTATCAATACTTCATTTAAAACGTCCGGACACTCCCAAGTTAGTTATATCCTCTCAAATCCATAGTGCATGGCTCCTTAGTTCATGGTGGCTGCAATTATTCATTATAGCTACCCTTAAACACAGGCTCAACCTTGGCTGTAACTGGACTCCATTATTATTCTTACATCTTGCTTATCTGTTTTGGCACTTAATCTGTGAATTTAGAAATAACTAGAGTTTCTTAGCATTTTTGCTTGTTAATGTTGTAACGGGTTAGTTCACATAGGTCCATAACTGTTTTGCAGTTGTTATGGGTATTTTTTTTAGAGTAAGTGAATTGTGCTAAAACAGGCTCAGGCCTCAATAACAATTAAAAATGCTGCGGCTTAATATGTACTGCTATGTTGGACTGCTATATGAACCAAAATGTCTGATGATAAAGTGAAGTCAATTACAGAAATAAAAAGAGCCTCTACAACAAGCAACAAGTCACATGAATTAGTCTCTACAATGGAAGGCTGTGGCCCTTCTGAATTGAGTGGCCGCGTAGTATAATATTTATTTGTTTTCTTCCATTGCCTAGTATTGTATTTACTAGAGAAATATAATTCTAGCTGTTACCAAGTGGGATAAATGGAGAGGAATATTAAGGATGTCCAACAAAAATAGGTGAGAGATGTAGTACTTTGAAAAATAGTTGGGGAACCAAAGTTGTCCGTTAATATGCAATCATAGAGGTCTCCACAAAAATAAAAATAATAATACTTTCAAAAAGAAATGGATTGTGTCATGGAAATTACCATCGTCAATAAAAAATACAATCACCATTACAAATGTGTCTCCAAGTTGGACGTCGTTTATTGCACGTCGTTTATGCGCCCTGCTCAGTTTGAAACAACAAGCCTAGAGACTATAACAAAGTAACAATCCTACATAAATTAAGTTCTATTACATAACTAAATTCAGAAACACATTTGAACCAATCAACATACAGATAAACAGTGTAACCTTTAGCACACCTACAGTATATCATTGCACATCAAACTGTTCCAAAATTATTGAACAGGTTGAAAGTCGCACACGTCCTGTCTTTGAAATGGGAACTTCTTATTGTTTAAGGACTTGGTGATGGTAGTTCTCCTCCACTCCAGGGGATGGTGCTCTGTGATAATGCTTTTTCTTTTCCTCCGTTTGTAGACTAGAAGATTGTTGGCTTTTTCACCAGTGATGTCACTTCTGGTCTCCATCTGCTTCGACCCGCCTCTTTCACCAGAAAATATTATAGATGGAAAGACTGACATCTTTGGCAGTCGAAACCAGACTCCCATCTGAATAGATGTCTCTTAACGCTGTTATCAATGTTTTTTTCTCTTTTTTGTGATTCTAATTATATTGGGTTTGCTTTCCTACTATTTCTGCTTGTTTATTTTGTTATATATATATATCTTATAGAACAAAAAAAAGTTCATTGTCATTATCTCATTGTTCCTTGGGTAGCTGTACAGGAAACAGGTACAGAATATCTTAATTTCACAGGACAGGCACAGCCACAGTAAGTTCAAACAGAACACACAAGAATACATTTTGTTTTTCTGCTACAATTACTACTTGAAGGGATATAGGACAGCTGAGATTGTCTGAAATTAGTGTGCAGCCACTTCAAAGTTGAAGAGCCACTTGGGAGGCTTTAGGATTGTGTAAGTCTTTCCATTCCTGCTTTCCTTGTTTACTAGACAGGATGCCTTTATGTAGTCCATTCCTTGAACTCGCGTATTAAAAAAACAACATTCATTCAAAACGAGAACTGTCTTCAGTCATTGATTTCCCTGTGATTAAAGTTCAAAGCATAAACACACCTGCATTCTCATAATGGCCAAATCCGGCATCAGTGTTTACTAAGCCAATTCTACAAATGTTGCCCTTCATTCTTTATTTTGACCTGTTCGTATGTTGCTCTTGTTCCTGGTTTAACTCTCATTTTCACTAAGTCACAAGGTTGTGAGCCGTATAAGTACTACACTTTAGGTAGATTTCAAGGTGTCACGACAATTCAGTTAAAACTGTTGGACAAAGGAAAGCATTACATTTACAAGTGCAGTGTGACATCCAGTGCAGACAATTGTAAGACATGCCATCGTAAAGTAAGGGCTGCGAAAGGTTAAAGGTAGCCAAAGCAGTCCAGACTTGTAGAAAGAAAAAGTTGGAATAGTGATGGAGAGTATACTCCACCACCAAGTAGCCAAAGCTAAGAAGTTTCCTTAGTGACTTTCCTAAATATGTAATGTAGCACTCAATACATTAGATTGGCTCAGAGTTCTGTACAGACTGTCAGAATGAGAAATACAGATCTGATCAGAAATGTAAGAAATTTGACCAACGAGAGGTGACTATTCAGTCCATGAAACCCATTTGTTTAGCTAATAGCTAAGCTGTCCCAATATCTCATCCAGATTTTTCTTAAAGGCTGTCAAGGTTTCTGCTTCAGCTCTTATGTCTCGGTAGTCTGCGCCAGAGTCCTACAATTCTTTGTGTAAAGAATGTTACATTCATCTGCTATTGCTGTGTTTTAGTTGCCTGCAAACCTACTTTCACTCAGAAAATGTTTAACACTCACTGTCAACTGGTAAGGCAAAGAATTAGGTTATGCCTACTTATACAGAGGTAATGTCTCCACCTTGGCCAAACTTAACTCCATTTTCAGTGACAATAACTTAGTTATGTGCAAGACAGTGGTGTAGCGATTAGCATTGCAGTGTCACTGATTCAGATCCCTGGGTTTGGTTCATGGCCAGAGTAGTGTCCTTGTAGAGTTTGTACCTTACTGTAGTGGTTTTCCATTTAGAAGTCTATTTTCTTAACTAGTGGCTCTAAATTGGCCTGGGAAATGTGAATGAGTATACCCTTCTGAGGCTCATTCCTGCCTTGCATTCAGTACTGCTGGGATAGGCAACAACTGGACTGGATGACTATATTAGAAAATGGATGGACTGCTTCAAGTAATATTTCATAGGTATTAGTGCCTCTCCCCCTTTGTTTCAGGCCCTTATTTCATATACTGTGTCAAGCTGCTATAATGGAAGGATGGTTACTTTTGTTCTCATCATCTAGGTGCACCTCCGAGCCTGATGACACTGTGTGCTGACAAGTTAGTTGTTGTCTTTATAGTGGCGAGGAGGCCATGAATGTTGGTTTTAAGGTTGGTTTCATCCACATGAAAAATCACTTCAAACCTAATTATAATGGATAAATGTTTTAGTTTGATAAACTTAGTTATATAGCAACATAAGAAAATAAAAATTCAAATTGTGAATTTTTTAAATAAAAAATGTTCTAAAATTTTAAAAAGTGGCAAAAAGAATGTGACTATCATGGTTCGTGGTCCACATTGAAAAATTAAAGTTGTCAATAGTAAGGAATTCAAAGACATTAACTGACAAGTCACTTCAAGTGTACAGAGACTTCCACAATGAATACCCGAGACTTGGATTCAGTGGCCACTGTGTGGGCCGTGTACAAGTTGACATTTTTGCACCACGGTTATGAAAGTAAATGTTGCACCAGTATGTACATTCTGAGTGGATAACAATGATCAGTTTGATTTCTTTATCATTTCATTTGATTTATTTTTCAAGAATTTGTTTATGTGCAAATTGAAACCAACCTTCTCTAAAAACTGAAAACTCAGATGAGCACAGACTAGTAAAATGAGGTTGAAAATTTATTTTTGCTGTAAAATTTTTAAGGTTTGCCAATTAACTCTGTTTCTACTAACATTTTATCCAGCAAACAAGTATCCAGTGTCCAATGAGCTTTCCTGATTCTGTGCTCTATCCTTAATGCACCACTGTAGGAAAAATAAAAATAAATTTTAACTTGCCCATCCGGGGCACCAAACTAATGTAGGGATGAGGGTGATTTAAATTGTCCACCACAGGGATGGCAAATTAATGCAGGCAATGGGGTGAAGGGTTTTTTTTGTTTCATCTTCTGGCCGGGGTGCCAAAAATATGAAGGGATCTGTACAGTTTATGAATAAGGTTAATAAATCAGTGAAAGTCTATATTAACACTTTATCAATGTTGTGATTCAAAACATGGCTGAAAACTTACTTTCACAAATAACTCAGACAGGATTGTTGAAATAAGAAAAATAATAACATTTACTTATAAGGATAATATAAGAGGGATATATGCAAATATATAGATATTTGTACATACGATTAAACACTATAATATGATCTTTTAAGTGGCTGTTTCTTAGGTTAATTAGATATTTTATTTTTGAAATTCGTCACATTTCACATTACACCAATACCCAAAAGTAAGCCACAATCTGAATTTTAAATTGTTACATTAGAGATCAGATAACATTTTTCAAATCCTAGGCTACAGGCAAATTGTGTGTTTATTTATTTTAGCGATTAAAAGAGAGCGCACAGCAGGAAGTTGGACAGCTATACAAATCTTGTTAGGCTAGAATGGCTGGAAATGTTTTTTCCAACCTTCTAGGACCTTCAGAAACTTGGTGACTTAAATAATGAAATCTGAATCCAGCTTAAGTTAAGCATGGAATGCTTTGCTGTCTTTGTTAAGGTTTCCTTGCACTTTAAGATTCATTTTTTGAACCTGTATGTGATTACTAGTGAAGTCATTCTATTCAATTAGAATCTGAGTGTAGCTTTCCTCCAGCACCTCTGATTATCTTCTTTTGTTCACAGGCCCAAATGGTGAAAGGAATTTGCTCAGCTGTGCCTTTGAGTTTCTTTATGTACATAGATAGATAGATAGATAGATAGATAGATAGATAGATAGATAGATA
>JANRMT010062856.1:114632882-114647019 GCA_026402145.1 Polypterus bichir lapradei
ATAGATAGATAGATAGATAGATAGATAGATAGATAGATAGATAGATAGATACTTTATTAATCTCAAGGGGAAATTCACATAATCCAGCAGCAGTATAGTGATACAAAAAACAATATTAAATTAAATAGTAATAAAAATGCATGTAAAAGCAGACAATAACTTTGAGTAATGTTAGCATTTACTCCCCCGGGTGGAACTGAAGAGTCGCATAGTGTCGGGGAGGAACGATCTGCTCAGTCTGTCAGTGGAGGAGATCGTTCCTCCCCCACACTATGCAACTCTATCAAAAACGTGTGCTCTGCAATGTGATTTCAGTAACTTAAGGATTAGTTTTTGTCCTGTTTGTCTTTACCACATAGGGGTTAAAGGCTTTAGGACATAAAACTAAACATTTGACACTTTTTCAATAAACGTTATTTTTTTTTTCTTTTTCTTTTAAAGTAATTAAACATTGTTTCTATGCCTGGTAGCATTTTTCATTGTCACAAGAATGAGTCTTAGACATCACGAAGGTTTGTGGCAGCCAACCAGTATATTGTTCAAGGGCTGCAAAAATAAGGTTTAAATTGAACCCGAGATGTTCACAGATTTGAGTCCAAAACAAAACAGAACAAAAATTATTGAGACAAGGTGGCAGTTTTAAAGGCCAGTCAAGGAAATTATGTCATCTGGGTGGAACAAAAAGTGACGTCGTCAGGACCAGAAGTGACATAGTCATCGGGTCAGGACCGGAAGTGACATCATCATTGGTGCCAGGGGCCAGAAATGTCATCATTGCTGGGACCGGAAGTGATGTTATCAGTGGCTACGGTACACTATGGGATTTCCTGTGGACAGTCTGCAAGAGATTGAGAGAGAGACACTCAGTGCAAACTACTGCCCCCCTGGTCTGACATGGAATTCCTATCATTTAGGCCATTCAGCTGTCTCCCAATCGCACATGTGTGACACCACAAAATTAACCACTGGAACATTGGAACATATTGGAGAATACAAATGTAGGCTTCCTGGAAATCTATGTTCTTCTGTGTGGAGTTTGCATGTTCTGTCTGCAATCAAAAAAATGAGCGGTTTGGTTCATTGGCTAAAGTACTAGAATGGAAACCTCAAGGCTGACGGTTCAATTTTAGTCAATGATTCATTATGTGACCCTGAGCACTCACTTAACCTTCATTGACTCCAATTATTTAAAAAAAGACAAAAAATCTGTAAACAGTTTTTGGTCTTTTTATTTTCAATTACATCCTAATCCTCACCTTTGATTACCTGTGGAAAGATGTTGCCTTTCACATTAATGCCTGAGGGAATAAGATCACGAGTACAATGAACATAGCACAGCTAGACTGAAGGAAAAAATATTAATATTTAGTTTTAAATGTACAAGAGGAAATAAAAACATTAATATTGTACATACGGTATGCATAAAAAAGCACAAAAATGCAATAAAACAATCATTAAAACAATTTTTTGTAGAAGATTGCTCACTGTGATGTGGGGATGGAAACACATTTGCTCTTTGCCCAGTTAATGTCCAAAATGTCTTTCAGATACAGTATGCAGCTCTAAATGTTGCCAACATATGTCGGAGGAATTGTCTCCATCTTCAGTGCTGCTAATAGTGTTATTATTCTGCTCAACAAAGAATAACCACACATAAAACACCTAAAAAACCAAACAGAGTGAAAAAGAAGAAAAAATGAAAAAGTATATAACAAAGGTAATAAAACTATAACTGTCATAATTCAGTGTTCTCAAAATAGTGAAAGGGTGTAAGGCCTTGAAGAAGACCCATAAGCCAGATCAGGGCATTTCATTCCCTGCCCATAAATAGGCCTAACCTTGAGCAATCTAACTTCAAACTCTAGTGGCCTGCTTTGGCCAAACAGGCTTAAAAGGAGTTTGGTTTCAGAAGTCAAAATATATCATAAATGTAGCAAAAATCAGAAAAATATACAAAAAATTCCCCTCTAGGGAAAGGAAATGTATAATCTCTGGGCAAATAAAAGTCGAAAACAAAATCTTTATAAAAAAAAAATGTATCTGCAAAAATGGTAAAAACACACAAAATAAGGCAACAAAGGTTTGCCTAAAAAGACAACCCAAAGCTAACAAGTCCCCAATCACAATCCAAGAAATAGAATCCACAAAAAAGAAGTAACATGATCTACAACCAGAGGAATCAGTGCTTACAGTAACACACTCCAGAACTACCATCAACACACGTATATCAGCTGGCAGTGGTCCTTCAGCGTGGCCCCCATGTCTTGTTTGTTCTTTGACTAAACAAAAGGAACACGTAGTACATTTTACTTATTTGGCTGATGCCTTTATCCAACTAGACTTGCAACATTTATGATATAATTGGTTACATTTGTTTATTTGGTTTTCCAGTTGGAGCCCAAAGCCTTAACCGCTACACCACACTGACATAGTAAATATGCACATACAGTAGTACATACATAATAAATAAATAACCGGAATAATAGTAACAAAAATACATAAATACAGTAAATATCAGAAAAATAATATTTTACAATAAACAAAGAAAACATGAGAAAGGAAAATAAACATATGATGGCAGGCATCTCATCCTGGTTGAAATATGAAAATGATACACAGAGAAGGTTTAATAGTTTACCTGTATAACCACCACAGTGTCTTTATATTCTGCCCTCACCAAGTCCCTCTGTGTAACGTTGTAATTAATTTCAAATATGTACATATAATCATGAATATTACCACAAATATTTATCCCAAAAATTAACATGAGCCACATGCATAAGAATCTATAAGATTACTGTATACAGAAATGAATATACAGAATGTCAAAAAATATTGTTTCAGTGGTATTTTAATATGCCTTATATAAAGAAGCATATACAGTCGTTGTAACTAGACTAATGTTAGTATTATTGTGAGGAGAATTGTGGAGATGCAAAAAGTACACCAGAAACGTGATCACAAAACAAACAGAGGTCAGAACTGAGAGCACAAAGAAACAGAGATGCCAAAACCAAAGGGCAACGCAAAAATCAAAATCAAGGGACTGAAAAGATTTCAGAAACTTAATAATAGGGTCTACTGAATTGAAACTTAAGTTCTCTGCAAGCTTTGTTAAGTGTAATTACTAAGGGATAGTGAGTGATGTGAGTGCTTTGATATTTATAACGTCTTATCATGTGACATCAATAGTAGGGCTGAATTGTTCTCGTGATACTAGTCAGAATGTCGTGTAAACCAGTGGTTCTCAAGTTCAGTCCCAGGGTTCCTGAGGCTGTAGGTTTTTGTTCCAACTAGTTTCTTAATCAGTCAGCCATTGTTAACTTTTAAGTAATCTTGTTGTTTAATTGGGTGATCAATTTTTATGGTTTAGTTTGCATTTTGAAAAGTACAGTAGTGCACTGACCTTAAGAACAACCAGTGTATACAATGAAACCAAGATACCAATAAAAATAAATTTGTCCAATTCAAGTCGAAATAAAATAGTAAAAACAAAATCTGTGACATAAAAAACATAAAAATCAATAGACTTATTCGTATAAAATGCCTTTAAACATAGAATAGAAAAAGTAATAACTATAAAGGAATTGAAAACAACTATTCAGGTAAAAGACTTAAGAATGAATGTGCTTGGAGCATATAGAGTGGAAGCGTCTCAGTATGGGTGAACCTCAGAACAGAACTGCGAATTCTCCAGATGGAGAGGAGACAGCTGTGGTGGTTTGGTAGACTCAGGAAGAACACCCAGGACTACCTGAAGGGATTCTATTTCATCACTGGCTTATTCCCTAGGAGAGGTTGAAAGAAGTTACTGAGGATACGGTGGCCTGGTCTGTCAAGTGCAGCTTATTTCCATCACAAACCTCTTCAGGATAAGTAGAGGGCATGTGAAGTGAAGTGAAATAATAATATAGATTCCCCTGTCAAAGTTTAGACATGCTATTAGGCTGACTGATATGTCTGAATGGTTTATGAGGGGAGTGACCTTCAATAGGCTCAATTGGCAGGAGTTAAAACTGAATATCAGTTGACTTAAAAATTCAATGAATTTTAGTCAAGATTTCAGACATAAGATTGTGGTGTAAAGATTGCTTGTCAGTTTTTAATACAGTCCAGTCCCACATTCCATTTGATAAACTGATTGAACAATTGTGTTTGGACCCTAATTTGGTGGGGTGGATTCTGGACTTTTTATCTAATTAAACACAAAGAGTGAGTGTTATTGGCTGTTTTTTATGATAGGCTAAATATATCTACCAATAAACTGCCAGGCTGTCACCTCTTTTGTTTATTTTATACACAAATGACTACAGGAGTTCACAGAAAGACAGAGCAGTCCTGAGATTTGCAGGTGACTTTGTCATTGTGAGCCTTCTACAAGATAAGGAGGACAGCCATGATCCTGTTGATAATGAGTTCGTTCAATGATGTGATCATTCCTAAATATTTCTAAGACAAATGATATCATTGTAGATCTCAGGTGCTCTTCTCCTTTCACTGTTTCAGCTTTAATTAAAGGGGAGGCTGTGGAGATGGTAGAGCACTGCAAATATCTGAGGACAATCACTGATAAAAGACTAAACTTTGATCTTAACACAGAACAAATTTGTAAGAACAGGCAGACATGGCTTTTCTTTCTTGAGAAACTCAATAATTTTAAAGTGGATGAATCCATAATGACACTTTATTGATTCTGTTGGGGTGTTACATTTTGCTTTTATTTATTGGTTTCGCAACCTCAGCTTTAAGAATATAACCCACATTAACAACAGTGTAAAAGACAGTAGTGAAATTATTGATGTGCAGCAGACCTCTGTCACTGAGCTGTGTCACAAACCAGCTGTGTGCAGCCATCAGGTTGCAGATTTAGGTTTCTGAGGGTTAAGAGTAACAGATTTAAGAACTCTACTGATTTCTGAATTATTATTTTGTGTAGTATTAAAGATAATTATTCATCTTTGCTCTAATCTTGAGTGTGTATTTTTTATGATAAGACTAGTTGTCAGTTGTTTTGCCTTTACTTATTTTCTTGGGTCTGTGTAACAATGCCTTATATTTTGCTGCTGTAAACACATTTCCCTCTATGATGAGAAAGTCTGCCTACCTGCCTACATATGTAGATAGGCCTCCTGTCCAGGACTGCTTTCTCTTCCACCAAGTACAGCAATCAGGTCCCCAATATTAGGAAAATAGATAGATGGACAGAGGATTAACAGAAAGATTTCAGATGTTCATCATGGTGCCATTGAGTAGCAGTATAACTGTAAATGTTTTTAATGTTTCAAAAGAAAGATGTATTGTTTAGTCAATCAGTTATGACTACATAACCAAGTGTTGAAACTGAAAACTCTATAAACATGTAAGGCAAGAGGCTTGAAGAACAGTGACAAATACTGACATATACTTCTATACGTCTTTCCTGCTGCAATCGCTATTTTTTTATGAAGGTAATACTTAAATGTTTCAAAAGAATGGCTGTCCCTGAGTGGAAGAACTCTAAGGAGAGAGATTTGCCTCATTTGGCATTCATGAAGACACCTAGCTTCTTCTGATTGCCCTGCTCAGAATCAATGAAGGAGACTGACAGTTTTGGGTTTCTCTTCAGGGTTCACAGTGAAGGACTGCTGAATAGAGTACATTTTCCCATTTCTATATTATGTTAAATTAGAGATTGTGTACAGTATGTTGGATGGGGCATGGCATACGTTTTACATTTTTGTGCCTTTTTCATTCCCTTTTTATGCTTGACTTCTTTTTTCTACTAAGAGGCTAGGCATGAGTAAGAATCCCATTGTCCCTGTGACATACTGCAAATAAAACTGAACTTAAACCCAAATGCAAGATTCAATTTGCAGTTTTAGATTAGTAAGGTTAGCAAAGGGAAAAAGGGTTTGTAATTTCCAGTTCAGTATTAGTGCTGCTGCATTTAATTAATTTTATTGCTTCTGTCTGATGCAGACCTCCATCCAAAATCAGGTCAGTCAACAAATTAAAACTGCAAGCAGACCCCAGCCATCCCACGGCCTGACATTATGTAGGAAATGCGGCTTAGTAGCTTAGGAATTGTACCAGAGGACGCAATATCCCACATTCAAATCCTGCTGCTGGCTCAGACTTTAAAATCCCTCAGAAAATATTATCCTGCTAGCACACCCATTTACAAATAATAATGATAAAGAAAAAAAAAAAACAACCGTGTTTCTATTGATTTTGCTCCATGTCTGGGTGGCTTTTCCATATCCCAACATGTATGTATTAAGTTAAATAGTACTTCTAAATTGTCTCTGTATGGGTGGATGTTATCTTGAAGGTGATTCCCTACTACTGCTATAGGCTCCTGTGGCCTTGACTTGGATTATGTGAGTTTGAAAATCGCATAAGGTTGGTTTTATTGACATTTCCTTCATCTATATATATAAAATTCTTTTTGCGTTTGAAATGGAAATTAAGTATGACCACGCAAAATGGAAATTACGTATGACCACAGAACATATACATACAGGAACTAATCACTTTGTTTGTGGACGCCATTTTTATATCATTTTTATGAATTGTTATTATTTGTGTGAGAGATATTTTACTGATATTGAAAAGAAGTAAACACAAACATGCCAATCTATCCCATAGAAGTCCTCCTCACATCGCCCTCTCCCAGCCCTCCTCTCTGGACTCCAGCGCAGAGCTGTCCGCCGCCAGGCGCATTCTGACAGAGAAGTTTTATTTATTCGTCCACGTGATTGTCGCGGAAACTGCCACATTATAACTTTTTTTTAATTGGCAGTACTTGATAGTAGAAGAGATGAGGAAAACAGCTTTGCGTCTTTCTACTTTTTAACTGCGCTGAGCTGTAAGCAATGTGAAGGCGACACCACCTTCAGCGGCGAGGGGGGGTGAGAACAAAGTGGACGCTCGGAGGCGCAGAATGTTGGGCTGCACCGCCGGGTCAAGAGCTTCGCAGTTTCGGGCGGCATCCTCTCTTCTCGCACTGTTTGTGACACTTCGAGTGCCCCGTCGGCTCATGGGAGAGTGGAAATCTTTGCGAATGAGTGTGATCGGCGCCATAGAAGCAAAACTCTTTTTGTAAATTGCGCTGCACGACTACTTACTGTCCCTTAAGGTGAGTTCAGGTCACTAAAATCCCGCAACATTCAAGGTTGCTTTTGTGATGAATTCTTTTAGGAAGATGGAGGGTTTACATTTAAGAAGATGTACCGCCCTCTTCATGTTAAGTTTTGGACTTGGGAATTGTTTGGACCTTCTGCCCATTAAGCACGGAACGGCAGCGTCCACATTTCTCAGAATAATTTTTCTCTTAAATCACAGGCACGTAGTGCAAGGTTGTCAGGCAGAAATTTGCCGGATCGCATACAAAATGTACTTTCTATACCACAGTGGTCGTGTAGCGCCTTTCACAAGGGATCTGCTACTGAGAGATGATCCAAATACATTTAAGCTGCTGTTAGTGCCACTTACCTGTTGTGTTATTGCGTCTTTAAAATGAACTTTACCCGAGTACTCCAGTACTGCTCAATGTATCTTTACTTCTTACATTTTAATGTTTTACTGTTTAGTAATTTAATCTACTACATTTTATTTTTTTCCCTTGCACTCAGTGTGCGAAGCCACTGGGTAATCAGCTAGTTATAATATAAAACAAGAATTTCAGAGCCGCGTCTTTCTTTCATCACTTCCTCATATGAAGTGAGCAGATACTACAAGCGAGTTTTTCCAAGTCCTCAAAATGAGGCCTGAGATATCCACAATAAGAAATTTCCAAGAATGAATTGAAGACCTGGGGCCTCATGCTTAACGCCGTGTGTAGAATTCGCACTATAACATGACGTAAGCACAAAAGCCGAAATGTGCTTATGCACAGAAAAATCCAGATGCAGGAATCTGTGCTTACTCCAACTTCCGCGTTCTTCCGCTCCATAAATCCCAGTCCGTGTGAAAAGTAACGCACGTGCACGCGCCTGCTGTCCCGACCCGTCTCCTCCCAGAATTACGCCTCTTTGAATATGCAAATCAATATAAATAGCCCTTAATCTCAGCATTCTGTGAAAAGGCAATGGCAAAAGCACGGGGGAAAATATAAGAATTTCAGTGAATACCAAGTGGAGGCAAAGGAAAAACGTACTATTTGTTGATTTAAACAGTGGTATAATCAACAAATGGAAGTTGATCGAGTGACATAGTGTGTTGGAGAAACTTGAAAGGTCAAGTTCACAAAGTTGCACGGTGCCAAAATAAAAAAGAAGTTGTCAGATATCAAAGTGTCCGTGAAAAGGCGAGTTGTAGCCCATCGTCTGAGCTTATTAGGGTACAGACAGAAAAAAAAGGCACACAGTGGGAAAAATGCACGAAATGTCAACTTTAATCTCGAAATTTCCACTTTAATCACGTAGATTATTTTGTCATTAAAGTAGAACATCATAAAATTCATCTTAAATTCATTTAATTTACTAGTTTCTCAAATCCCATCGTAACTAAAGTAGCACGTTAAATGCTTTGTTTTGTATTTGATCTTCTATGTGCTCTATGTGTGTGAATCACTACGTGCTTCCATTCTTGCTCTTTCTCAGACAGGACACAGAATCCATTACATTCGTGATATTACAGCTCTCTGAATAATTAAAATACTGAGATGTATACGTGATATCATTTTCATGATGATTGGAATGAAAGCATGTTATTAAACATGAGAACACGATGGCGCAGTGATTGGTCATGTCTCACACAAGATGCTGCTGCGACCTTCGATGAAATAATTTATTGCAGCAGTACTGTCTCTTTCAAACGTACTAACCTGCAATTCCTGTCCTTACTTTTCTTTCCCCAAATACCCAATCGCCACACAATCAGCTCTGTAATAGAAGTTAAGCCATCTGTAACCTTACAACGACAATTCTTCAAAACTTTTAAGGAACATTGAAATATCTTCATAGTACGTGTTTAATTATTCTATCCATCTATCCTTCCAGTGTCGCGCCAGCCTCATCAAATATACAGCGTCCAAGGCAGGAACAACACATGAACTTGCTAGCGCTGTGGCACCGTGTCCTCACATGTTTAATTATTAACAATATAGATTTATTTAAATGAAGTTAAAGTTTTATCTGTATAATATAATCAACATATTTTGCTGCATTTCATCTTAAAAATGATATCATCGTCATATGTAAATATGCGCTTTATAAAGTGGCGCAGGTTGTGCAATATTATAACTGTAGTGCAAGTTTACAGTGAGGTAATTGTACTTATAAGTACAAACAGTTCTACAAGGAGCAATTGATTCAGTGCATTTATAGTTCTTGGGATGAAACTGTTTCAGACCCACGAAGTCTGTACAGGAAAGGCTTTGAAACGTTTTGCCATGGCTGAGGCAGGGTGTGCTTGATGCTGTATACCGATAATTCTCTTTCCGATCAGCTGCTGCTGTGATTCCCCACTCAGATTCAGTGATATAAATACTCCGAGTGGTGCAGTGAGAGTAATATGGAAAAAGATGATCCGCTGTGGCAACCCTTAAAGGGAGCAGCCAAAAGAAGAAGACAAAGATGGTGCAGTGAGAGTAACAATGCTAAAGCAATTATGGTATTTGGAATACTATGGCTATTCCCTGGGCCATTATATTGTTACAGGTAATCTACAATTAGATGCATTACACTAATAAACAATATGTGGTTAGTTTCAGTGTATTTATAAAGTCGCGTCAGAAATGTGGTTCTAAGAAATAAAGGGTAACCACACAGGAACAGTAGCACTGCTTTGATGCTGGGTGCCGCCAATCTGCAAAACCGAGCAGAGAACTTGCATACGACAGGGTATGAGGTACCGTGGAAAAGTGCGTGGCTTTACGCCAAGTGTAGGTTTTATACATCATGATTTGAACGTGGAAACATTCTTATGCAACATTTCTGTGCGTACACACCGTTTATGCATAAGGCCCCTGAGGGTGGAAGCATTGCATGTTAGAGCAGATTTGTATCAGCTGACGGGCCAGTATTAGCCTTCTTCATAAAGCACATGCCAGGTATTTTCAAGGGGAAGAGATGAGTAACTTAGACAGGCTTTAGGTACAGGATGTTTTCAAGGATTTTCAGCATTTCTTTATGTTTGTTGCTTAGAAATTGCTTGCCAACAAAGTCGTGATCTTGGTATTTTAGGATGCCACTGTTGTTTAGTCACTTGTGTCACTGCATAAGATTCAAGGACCGATAGCTTGCATGCTAAGTGTCTTTAACTTGTCTATAAGAAAAATCATTCAATGTTTGAATTAGGAAGCAGTTAAGTGGAGTGGAGTATTGTTTTTTCCTTGTATTTAGACATTTTTAATAGAAAAACTCCCTTTCCTTCACTATGCTAAGAAAATAGTTACAAGTTTACCTTTGCCATTAGAATAAATAATTGACTGATCTCAGAATCACTGGCATCAATAGATCCTTTACAATGGGAATATTGGGTATCCACAGAGTATTACTATGAAGGTGCTTCATTATTTAAATTATAAATAGTATGAGTATTATGCCTGGAATTATTATTATTGGTACGCAATAAAATAAAATTGCAGTCATCCTGATGGGAGTCTGTGTATTTGGATGCAACAGAAGTAGGTAAAGCTGTGCATTTTCACTTACTGTACTTATAAGTTACAATATTATAACTTCACTATAACATCTTATTTTATGAGACCAGCTGGTCACTTTAGATACTACAAAAAACATAGAATAGCCATTAAAAATATCCATTTACAGTACTTGGCCTTTGTCACGTTTATTTTATTGCAATTTAGAGTTTAATTTACACTCCCAGAAGCAGTTGTCTAATCTGGCCTACAAAACTATTGACACATGGGTAAGAGATGGTTCCAAAACTACAACAAATAAAGGAATTATTGGTTCAGACAGGGAAAAAATGTAGGCTTTTAGTATTGAGAACCTTCATAATTCGTGATTTAAACCACTTTATCTTGTGAAGTTGTTTTTGTATAATATAAATTATTGTAAAACTAGCAACATGGTATGGGAAGTAGACTGTTTTTTGCTCCCTGAATGTTCGAGACATGCTGTACTAGAAATAAATCAAGGAACACTTGCTGACAGCGGAAGGCAATGACTTCCCATAACCATTCTTATTCCGGCATAGTCATGGAAAATGGCACCAGGCAATCTTGCCATGGAAGTTTGACCGTCTGGAGACTAAATTTCTTTCATGCACCCTCATTCAATAATACGTCAGGTGGACGACATTTGCATTGACAGAACAGAATGATTTCAGAGCGGTGTGCATTTGTGTACAGTGAGCAGAATTACTAGATATATATAAGCAGCTAAGTGGTCCACCAGCAGAAGGTAATTGACATGGAGCTAATGAGTGGAACCTTCTTTTTTAGATCTTTGACTCAATATCTCCTTTAGAGAGACAATCGCCAAAACAATTGCCAAAAAGAAACTGTCTTAGCTTCTTTCCCGCTCACCCTGTACACATCAAAGCTGAAATGCAGTTGTGAAACGTGCTACCTGTTAAAATTCTCAGATTACTAAGTAATCAGGGGGTGTATAAGTAATGGGCAATAGGATTAAGACAGAGTACTGGTAGATGATTTCACTGTTGTGGGAGACGACCAGGGATCCTGCCCCACTGGTACGCTTGAAAGAAGGACAGACCGGGAGAGGGGCACTCTCTTTCCCTGGGCACAAGAGGGCAGTCCCCCTGGATTCTATCAGGGCCAAGGAAATGGAGCTGGGAAGCTCAACCCTGTGGGGACCCGTGGCCCCCACCAGGGTGTGCCTGGACAGTCCTTGAGCCCTGGTGTGGCAGAAGTGCTGCCGAACCAGGAACTGTGTACGCCCAGAGTGCTTCCGGATGCAAGGGGAGCACTTCCGCCACACTAGGAAGTGCTGCCAGAAGACCATCACCGAGCACCTGGAGCACATCCGGGGTGTGATAAAAGGGGCCGCCTCACTCCATTTTAGAGCCGGAGTCTGGTGGAAGAGGATGGAGCTTTTGAGAGAGGAGTGGAGATGGCCTGAAGAAAGAGAAAGGACTGAGTAGAGTGTGGTAATTTTGTTCACTGTGTTGGTGTTGTCTGGTCTGTAAATAAACGCTGCATGTTTTGTACATTTGGAGTCTGACTGTGCCGAGGCTAATCTGTCACACTGTTTAGAGTTGGTTGAACCGTCTGCAGCTCAAATTCAAGGACGTCGGGGTGGGCTTCAGGAACAGTAAGGCTCATCTGACAACTTCTAGGAGGTAGAAATTGTGGAATCTGGGGCTTCAGCTAGTTAGAAATCTGAATTCCAAACACTGAAGCCATATACAAATAAAGTCAGCCAGAGTCAACTGGATTTCCTGAGGAGTCTCAGGTTATTTGATATAGATGGAACATTTTCTGTATAAGTTTGCGGTTACAAGTGTGTTTTTTACACAATGGTATGTTGGTTTGAGTATTATGTAGGATGGTCAAAAGTATCAAAATACTGATAAGTATTGATTGTAACATTTAAAAAATTGCTGAATGCTCATTTTTCATAGTATCGATTCTGCAGCCTACATTATGAACGTGCGTCCATGGCTACAGTTGCAACCAGTTTCCCCCCATTCACAGGAAGCTTTCACTGGCCCCTTAATTGTCAAAGAGGGCAGCCGGACTCTTTGTGCCAAATGGGGATAGAAAACTACAAGATACCTGCTGCCAAACAATACCAACTAAAGAGGCTACCACAACTAATTTAGCCAAACGCTTGAAGGACCGACACGTGAGTCAATGCAAAGAATTTTCAATAATTACATATCTTGTTTCTAAATAATGGAATCATTAATTAGCATAAGCATGTAAACTGTTGTGTTTAAAGTAGGGATATAATTTATTTATTTTTTTTAACAAATTAAAACTTTTTTTGTAGTCAGTTAAACATTTAACACATTAAGATGGGTCTGATATTTTGGCAGCAGGACAGTTTTATTCTGTTAATTCAATTAGGCAACACTGTCTAGCTCTAGAGCTCCATTACTCCCTCAATTTTTAAACACTTGCTGCAAAGTGTGCTGCTGTAGCACGTTAATTTCTTTAATTTTATTTTGTGCTATTGTAAAATTATATATTTTATCACATTTATATAATCTAAGGAGCTATATCTTTTTAGTGCTTCAGATGGTGTATTTAATATGTCAAGGCTTATTTGCAGCTCAACAAGAGCTTATCTCATGGAAGAACACAATGACATGTTAGTATTTCTTGCAAAACATTTGGAAGTTACAAAAACACAAAAATGCGATGTGCACTGTTTGCATTGATTCCTAACCTTTAAGTGTGATAGTGGTCTGTCTGTGTGTTACGTTTGTGAGCGATTGTACTACCTTGTTTTCATTAATGTATGGTTTACCTACTGTTTACAAAAGGTCATATTAATTCTTTTTACTTGAATCTTTATTTTAATATTTTATGCATACTGTTTACAACAGATTGCATGACTTATTCAGTTAAGATTTAGAAACATTTATAACAATTCATTGTACTACCTCAGTAACAGTATTTGTTTTTATCAATGAATGTTGACTGGATTTAAACTTCTTTACTGCTTATTGTTTACAGAACTTTACTCTTACCTTTTACAAAAAAAAAAAAAACCTGCATGTCAGTTGCTGTTTTTCATAAATATAAAGATTGTATTGCATTATAGAATTACAATTTGTGTACAATTTAGTTACATTATTTACTATATTGGGTATCATAAATGGTATCAAATTTCACTTACTTTTCTTAGTATTGTATCGCTGTTTGAAATTTTGATATTTTGACAACTCTAGTAGTATAAGACCTGGAGACGCCACTCGATTTAAGTGTCTGACTATGTTCCCAGGCTCTCTGGTTTCAGTAGCAGATAGAAGGTTTTGGCTAAGCTGTTAGCTTTCATGAATAATGTCCTACACCTTCTGCATCCCAGTCTGTCAATGGAAGGCCTTCACCACAAGGCCTCTTACCACAGTACTGTACAGAGCTCTGTGACCTGGCATTAGACTCAGTAAAATGACCCATTGCTAGCCTATGCTTTTCTTCCATTTTAATTTAGTAATTAGATTATCTATCTATCTATCTATCTATCTATCTATCTATCTATCTATCTATCTATCTATC
>JANRMT010062856.1:114647029-114700333 GCA_026402145.1 Polypterus bichir lapradei
ATCTATCTATCTATCTATCTATCTATCTATCTATCTATCTATCTATCACAGGAGGAAGAGGAGATGATCTTAGATGTTAACTAGTGATCCTTGGAGAGCTCCAAATCTCTGGACATTTTGGAATACATTTGTGGGTGTACCGCATGAATTACCAGTCCTTCCATGATGTTGGTCACCTGCGCTTTCTCATGTGTGAGAGCCTTCTTGCCACCATCATAGCCAGCACATTCTCATGGTTACACCTAGACAGACAACATGTATGGCTGTGATGGACTCATTACCAGGATTCATGAAGACCAATGCTTTAGTTCCTGTTGTATTAAATCATTGCTCTGCCAGCAAGGTGGAATGTGGCAAGCCTCTAGGGTGGAGATATTTCGACTTGGAGATGCATAAACACTAAGAAAACTTTAGCAAGGTTCAAATTCACAAACCAAAAAAATGATTGCCAAAACCAAAATATTAAACCACATTTATTTTCACAAAAACAACTGTCAAAAATCAATAACCAAAAGCTATTAGTTGTTTTAGGTTTAAATCTGTAATCTTAGATGCTGAACTAAATGCAGTGAGGCTTTATAAAGTACTAGCCACTGTACCTGTCAAAGACTGGTAATTGAATAATTAAAAATATTTGCCTTATGTCTGCCAATCCTAATGTGATGTGGGAGACCTTCCGTGACAAGACCCTGAAGGTTGCTGAAGGTTGTGTTGGTGTTACCACTCTTCCCAGAAGGAGGTGTTTCATCTCGCAGGGTACCCTGGATATCATTGAGAGGAGTTGCAGTGCACAGCTCAATGGCAACTCTGGTATGTACCAGGAACTGAGAGGGACAGCTGCGAGGGCTCTGAGAGCAGATAAAGAGGCGTTTGTTAGAGAAATCTGTGAGCAAGTGACACACCATCTGTGGTCTAGCGACCCATGTCCTGCTTACAGAGGAATCAAAGCATTACACACATCTAAATCTGTTCCTCAGAGTCGCAGTCAGGGCAGCTGATGGAATGGTCCTTATGGATGACACTGCAGTTGTGACCTGCTGGGCTGGCTACTTTGAGCAGTTGTTCAAAGATGATCCTCCAGCTAGGACGTTGGATATCTCTGGGTCCACGGTTCTTGAGGCTGATCCTCCAATTAGCTGTGAACCACCCAATCTCACTGAGATTACACAGGTATTGAAGAGCTGAGGGGAAGAAAGGCTGCAGGGGTCTGTGGTATCCATGGTGAACTTCTCCAGGCTGGTGGTAAGGCTGTCCTTCTGGCATTGCAAGCAATCTTTGTTTCCATTTGGAAGACTGGCATCATCCCCACTGACTGGAAAATGAGACTTGTCGTCCCTATCTGGAAAGGGAAGGGTGATCACCTGGATTGCAGCAGCTACAGGGGGATAACACTGCTGTCTGTGCCAGGTGAGGTCCTTGCTAGAGTCGTCCTCAATAGGATCAGTAATCACTTGCTTACCTACCAGTGACTGGAACAGTCTGTTTTTTTGCCTAAGAAGTCTACCATTGACTGCATCCTGGCACTGAGGGTTCTCTTGGAGTGCAATCGTGAATATCGGCAGAGTTTCTTTGCAACCTTTGTCGATTTTTGCAAATCGTTCGACTCAATTGATTGAGTTGCCCTGTGGGACATCCTGAGGGTTTACAGGATCCCCTCGAGTTTACTGGATATCATGGCTGGCCTGTATACTGGTACTGTGAGTGCTGTGCAGAGTGGAGGCAGGACCTCTGCGTTTTTCCCAGTTGATTCTGGGGTTCGTCAGGGGTGTGTTCTGCTACTACTCTGTTCAATGCTTGTATGGACTGGGTGTTGGGCAAGTTTGTGGGGTCCAACGGCTGTGGGGCATCTGTTGGTGAAGAAAGATTCACAGATCTTGACTTTGCAGATAATGCTGTGATCTTTGCAGAATCAACAGAGGCTCTGAATCAGGGCTCATGACAAACTGATCGAGGGGTCTGAGTGTCTGGGCTTGCGAGTGTCCTGGATAAAAACCAAAATCCAGGCCTTTAATGACCTCTTGGGCACAGCCATCAGCAGTGTGTCTGTTTGCGCAGAGAATGTCAACCTTGTTGAGAGGTTTACTTACTTACATTCATGTCTCTAGTGACTCTTCCTGTGAAGTCAGTAGACAGATTGGGAGAGCATGGGGGTCATGAGGTTGCTGGAAAGGGTTGTTTGGCGCTCCCGATATCTATGCAAAAGGACGAAGGTCCAAGTCTTTAGAGTCCTGGTGCTTCCTGTCTTGCTATATGGTTGCGAGACATGGATGCTATCCAGTGACCTGAGACGAAGGCTGGACTCCTTTGGTACTGTGTCTCTCCGGAAAATCCTTGGGTACCGTTGGTTTGACTTTGTGTCGAATGAGCGGTTGCTCATGGAGTCCCAAATGAGGCACATTACCTGCATTGTGAGGGAACATCAGTTACGGCACTACTGCCATGTGGCGCATTGCCCCAAGAGTGATCCGGCTTGTAAGATTCTTATTGCTGGGGGCCCGAGTGGCTGGACCAGGCCAAGGGGTCGCCCACGTAACACCTGGCTGCGGCAGATAGAGGGTCATTTTCGGAGGGTGGGACTGGACCACATGTCTGCCTGGGGGATTGTAAACTGGGATCCCGAGTTTTTTCTTTGTGTAGTGGGTGTGGCAACGCACTGTACCAGTGACAAAAGTGTTCCTGTAAAGCCTGCTTCTCAGACTCTGTCATTATATGCCTTTCTTGCCTCTTGCCAACTTTTATACTTTCCATTTTTGAAGGTGACTCTCCGCATGCCTCCCATGCTCCTTCTCATGCGTATCACACTCACAGTTCCTCTTTCATTGCATCACCAAAGTCAAGCTGACCAATCAGATTATTCAGAGAGACAGGATACACAGACTTTAGTGTTTTATTGTATTGTAGATAGTATCAGTGATGTGGCACTTAATGCTTATTGGACGTTGCGCACCTAGCAATGGTGCGGCATTTACTGACAATGCAACCACTAAATGTTGGAAGCCACAAAAAAACAAAAACAGTGATGCGACCAACTCAAAAAATAAAGTAATAATAAAATTCTGTTTAGTTCCTGTTAGATTATTAATGCAAGGCACCAAAATATCAACATTCCCTGTTTAAAGCCTCGAAAAAGCCACGGTAGTAAAGCAGAAGAAAATTTTTCTAAGCTAAAACACTGTAACCTCACTAACTTTATGTGAATGACTGACACATGGCTGTAGCCATAGTGTAGGTGCCCTGATGTCACCGTGATCCACAAAAATTCAGTCTAGTTTGGTTATCATCTTGACAGCATTGAACTTAACTGTCATGTATCACTGCTTATGTTGCTTTCTCTTACAAATGGGAGTACTGCTTCTAGGCACAACTATTTTCTTGTCACAGAGCATATTTAAATTGGATTTTTTGCCATTGATTAACACAAAATGACAATCAGTACCAGAAAGAAAGCATCATGTTTAGAGACCTTACTCACAGTCAGTGGCCATTCCCATAATGTTTCACTTCTTTGGCTGTATACATGCTCAGCTTGTCATTTTTAGTAAAAAAAAGAGCTGCAACACAGTACTGTGTGAAGAAGTCCAAGAAGGTGAAACAAGGTAAGCTGCAGCAATGTAATTGGAACAAAATCGAATACTCTTTAACACTGAAATACAGAATCAAAGATAATTAATACAACTCACTATTTAGTAACACAATTAAATGCATGATATTTGTAGGCTAATCAATCATCATTCTAACTATGCATCACACAGCCATCCTTCAGGATCCCTTCAACTAGTCACAAGTAATTACTAAGGACCCCAGAGGAGACAACACAACTTTTTCTGGCATAATTAGAGTAATTGAGTCAATAGCACTAGTAAATTACTGCTAATGATAGCAGACTGTCATGAAAAGTTACTTCTAAAAAAAACTGAAAGCATCATTCAGATCCCATTGGGGTTCATTAGACATGGTCTTGTTCAACAACTGAGCAGACTACAAGAATAAATGGCACTGGAAATATTGAAAAGGAATCTTATTTTCTGTGGAATTGCATGGTGCTTTATTTCTTTCTTGTCTTTAATTCAAGAAAATGTACAACAGAAAATACTCCTCACTTGGAGTTTAGAGCAGTGAAAGGATTTAACTCAGTTTCAGATAATTGCCTTCTGTTAGGCTCTGCTAACTAAAAGAACATTTGTCACCAAGAAGTGTGTCTACTTTTGAGAAGTTGAAATGAAAGGTAGATTTGATTGCCGTTGTTATGGCTTATTTGTTTTGAGGTTATTAAACTCTATGAGCATGTTAAATTAATTAGTAATTAAAATTACTCCACCTGTGAAATGAAAAAGATCAAGGATGGTTTAAAAAGTGACAAAATGAAGCATTGTTTTATGTTTAACGTAAGTACAAGTCAAAGATGAAAATGTTAAGGATAACCAACTACTAAATGTTAGCAAAAACTTTTAATTGTGCATTACATATTACCGGTGGCCAAACAGCTGTATTTTAGTGCAGTTCAGGTATTTGGTGTCAGTGCAGAATTCTGTTTGCCATAATTTTATACCCAACTCTTTTATCATGAAATGGTTTTGGGCTGACCCTGTCCTAAAATCATAGATGCTTCTACTCCCATGCCCAGATTATTTTGTTACGTAGGCCCATGCATATGTCCTGCACCATTATTCTTGTTCTCTTATCCTTGCACTCACCTGGCCTGGAAGGAGAGGCAGCCCGGCAATCACAATGCACTTGCCACTGGAACTACGGACCTGAGCTACACCCAGAACTGTCTGCTACTGTGCTTCACTTCTCCTATTAGAGGACCTCTCCTCTTTATTCATGTATACCCTAGGTAGCAAGAGAGAGCAAGTACTAAGAAAAAGCAAGGGGCGCAGGTTAAAAAGATTTTATTTGGTCATTATACTGTTTACCATTCTTAAAATATTCTGATTGTGCCAAAAGTGGGAGAGAAAGCAAAAATGGATGGTGGCAAATTACAAATAATACAACCTAAAGGTGGCATAGATGATACTAGCCAACACACTCAGTGTGTGTGTGATATTTAGCCTCTTAAGATTATATTGCTGTGTCACAGAGGATGAGTCTCCTTGGTGAATGTGTTCTTCCACCTGCTCCTCCTTCCTTTCTTTCTCTTCATTGAACTTTAACCAGATGACTTTTTGAGATTAGTGAGGTCCAAAGTTAACACACCTAGCCTTTTCTCTGTCCAATGTCATTTCAACAGACCATATCAGCTCATGTTCATGAGTTGTGCATGCACAAAGACATCCAGTGGTTTGATGGCTTCGCTTTTACATATGTGGAGAGTCCAGAAAATGACAAATTTAAAGTTTAGAGCTTTCAACTCGATAGACTGCCCATTTTACAGTGGCAAGTTTCGTTTTGGTTAGTTTAGACTTTCATCTGCCATCTGTATTAGATACATAGATAGATACTTTATTAATCCAAAGGGGAAATTCACATAATCCAGCAGCAGTATACTGATACAAAAAAAAAAAAAAAATTAAATAGTAATAAAAATGCATGTAGAAACAGACAATAACTTTGACTAATGTTAGCATTTACTGGGTTTATGGGGGAGGAACGATCTCCTCAGTCTGTCAGTGGAGCAAGACAGTGACAGCAGTCTGTCATTGAAGCTACTCCTCTGCCTGGAGATGACACTGTTCAGTGGATTCAGTGGATTCTTCATTATTGACAGGAGTTTGCTTAATGCCCATTGCTCTGCTACAGATGTTAAACTGTCAAACTTTACTCCTACAATAGAGCCTGCCTTCTTAACAAGTTTGTCCAGGCGTGAGACATCCTTCATCTTTATGCTGCCTCCCCAGCACACCACTGCATAGAAGAGGGCACTCGCCACAACCGTCTGGTAGAACATCTGCAGCATCTTATTGCAGATGTTGAAGGACGCCGACCTTCTAAGAAAGTATAATCGGCTCTGACCTTTCTTACATAGAGCATCAGTATTGGCAGTCCAGTCCAATTTGTCATCCAGCTGCACTCCCAGGTATTTATAGGTCTGCACCTTCTGCACACAGTCACCTCTGATGATCACGGGGTCCATGAGGGGCCTGGGCCTCCTAAAATCCACCACCAGTTCCTTGGTCTTGCTGGTGTTCAGGTGTAAGTGGTTTGAGTCGCACCATTTAACAAAGTCTTTGATTAGCTTCCTATACTCCTCCTCCTGCCCACTCCTGATGCAGCCCACAATAGCAGTGTCATCAGTGAACTTTTGCACGTGGCAGGACTCCGAGTCGTATTGGAAACGTTATTATTATATATTATAGTATTAACACTTCCTCTTTCTGTGGCTAGACAAGCTACTTTCAAAGGGATCAGAATTTCAAGTGCAAAACAAATAAAAGGACTAACGGTTAAACTTATAGTTATAATATCACAAAATATTGTCTAAAATCCTTCCTAATGCTTTAAAGCACAATTATAAAATCATTAAAAAAACCATCAATAACTTTCTCTTTTACAATTCTGACTCTCTCTTTTATAATTTTAATCTCTTCCGTCCGGAACTGGTCATAGTTCATTAATTAATTAATGGAAATATACTTTTGGTTTCCGTTTCTGTTTAATCACTTTCTACTTTGTTCTCAGTTTGTTTTAACAAACCTGTTTTTATGTGTACCAGTTCCGAATTTAGCAATTAGAATAATCTATTCTTGTATTTAACTGAGAATTGTTCACTGTACTCTGCACCTACTCTCATTAAAGAGAGCTATACAAAAATAAGTTATAATAAAATCACATTACCCTACACCAATATTATACAATAACATGTAGCATCCAAGTTTTATTTTTGGTAATTTTTCTACAAATGTGGTATTAAATTTGGAGTCACTCTTTTAAGTACAGCAGAGTGTCATAGAATGCACTTTATAAGCACATTGAGTAGATTCAGGAATTCTGACAGCTTTTTGGTCCACCAGGCCAGAAGAATGGTACATAATCCATCTTTTGTCATTTATTTTAATATTTGTATTATGTAAGTAGTTTAAGGAAAGATTTGAGGATTTTATATATAACCAAAGCATTCTGGAGATGCTTCCAGCACATGTATTTATTTTATAAATCTTCTTAGTCCAGTATGGGGTGATAGAGGGTCTCGAGCCTAAGCTTGCAGCATTGGACTCAGAATAGATAGAGACAGGGTGTGGGCTGCATGTGAAGACTGCACTCACGACAGAATCTGAGCCACAGTTTTAGAGCCGAGAGGCAGAGAAGTGATTCCTGTAGCACTGGATTTAATGTTAAATTCTGTTTATTGGCACTTATGTTGGACCATTATATATGTGCTTATGCATGCATATAATCTAATGTCTAAGACTTTGTTTTTATTACATTATACATGTAACTTTAAATGTTTTTAAGCCCTGTGAGCCTGTACTCAGTGAAGAAGCCATAAATATTGTTAACTATCATACAATATTAATGGTCACTCTTAGAGCACAACAAGCTTATTTTCTTGAATGGGTAACGGCCAGTAAGGCATCAGCATTTCTTGTCTCTCTACTGTTACTTTGTAACTATAATTTATGAGACCTGTGTGTTCAAAATGCAAACTGTTTTTACATTTCTGTCAATAGTGCAGTGTGTTGCTCCATTTTTTTGTTGTCGCACCCAGCACACAGCGAACCACCCGGATTGAGATCCAAGTGCAGCCATGCAATGGGTGACACCTCAGCAACACACTGAACAGTGTGAGGTTTTTTTTTTTTTACGGTTGTTGGGGTGCCAATCCTTCCACCAATTCCCAAGTTTTCCCTACAAGTTGGAGGACCTGTTTGCAGGGTTGGATGCAGAGTAACGTCATACCCAGGGCGGAGCAATTGGACGTTAAGGGCCTTGCTCAGGGGCCCAAGAGTAACTTCTGGTTCTGTATGATGATATAATTTTTATTTTGACCTGATTTTCATATTAAATATTTCTAAATGTCATATTTTTGAATAAAAATGATAAAGCTCATCACATTGAAGAACAAAGTAGTAGAACTTGGATTACTGGCTCCATTCTGCTATAACCTAGTAATTCTGTTATTTCTTTACAATAGTTAGATCTCTTATTAGTAAGTGGTTGGAGACCCTTCCACTAAACAGCATCTTCACAGAAACTGAAGATGAAAACACATCTGAATAGAGGCAGCTCTGCTCAAGGCTAGAGATGTTTCAAAACATCAAAACAAATGGCACGCAAGTTTTTATAAGACGGCCCCCTCTAAGCCCCCAGGCTATGAAGGGCCTGCTTTTAATCCTTCTAAGCTTTTCCCAAGTCAAAAAATTCTTTCGGTGCTCTTTTTCTTACAATATTTTTTTTTCCACATACTTCAGTAGCAGAGTCTCGCTTTATACTGAACAGTGGTCTGACAACATTGAATGCTGCTGAACAATATGGACCCATGATGTCCATGCTGGAGCATACATACATGCACATGTTAATATCATACATCACTGGGCTGCAAGCTCTCCAAAAAATACCCAGCAAGTTCAAAAACAATCAAACCATAGGGCATGGTGCCAAAATGCCAACATAAGTGGGGAAAAATAATGAATTAAATTAACGTGTAAACCTACCTGAGGTCATCATACTTGTAGGTCTGTAGTCCACAAACATTTTACGGTACAACTCCACTTTAAAAAAGATGAATAAATAAGTACATTTCAACAGAAAAGGGGTTTGAGCTCTTTAACTTCATTTTTTGAGGCAAAGTAGACACCTGATAATGAAAAGTTAACCTCTCTTTTTATGGTGTTAGAGGTAAGTAATGTTGATTGGAAAGAATACAAAGTAATACTGGGAGCACAGCAAAAACTGTATGAGTAATATCAAATGAATAGCACCCACTTGTTACACCCTGCTTTTTGAAAGGTGAATTGAGAAATGGAGATGACTGTGAGAGGAAACAGAAACCAAGGCTTAAGTTGGCTCCAGAGATCTGTCCTGTCGATTGCCACTACCAGTCTGATAATCAAAGAATCACAGAGTAAGGAGACAAGGCAAAGAATCAGAAACCAGAGAATTTAAAACACAAGAGGTAAACACACAAATGTAAGATCATGTTTTGAGGATATTTGCAATCTTGGATAATGGTATGTCTGATGCACCACCTTTGGGTATTGTTGCTTTGGTTATATTACAGTATTTACAGAGATGCTCTAGAGCACCGTGTCATACCAACAGAGTAGCACCCATACAAAATGAATTATGACAGACACAGCATAATTATTTTTAGTAATAACTAAAAAAATAATAACAGAAGTTGAAACAGGTCCGGAAATACTGTATTAAAGTGCACAGAATCAGAACACCGCGTAGTATACATCATACAGCAAAACACGCATTTTGACAAGACTACCTCTCTAAGTTCAAAAGGTTTGCTTATTATGACAGATGAATGGTTATAGTGGTGTAAAACAGAAGAGAAACTAAAGTAAGGGACTTTCTACAATATATTAAATGCATGCAGGAATGAGGTGCAAATGAGGCAGACGTTTCTGAAGAGGATCAAGAGCATCACCTCCTTAGCACACTTGGCTATTTGCTTTATTGTCTATTCTATATAACTTTAATGTTTTTGTCTTTTAAAATAACTGCATATGCAAAATGTACATTATATTGATCCTTAATTACATTCACACTGACAAGGAACTGGACCATGGAACACATTTACACTGTGTATGGCAGTACTGAACTTGTGTCTTTTGATTACCCCATCTTCACTTAGCCATGAACCCACTTTGGGTGCCCCCCTGTTGATGCTGATTTTCTGCTCGAAGTTTAGTATACTTGCACAGGATAAGGACATTTTGTTAATTTCCCTTTTGACTGGGAACTGATTAGTGTAATGTGAACAGACGCTTGTGTATCCATGTGGTAGACTAGCATAGTTGTTCGATGAGTTGCACAGTTTAATTGAGTACTGTAATTGTTTGAGGAAATGTTTTGTTATATTGTGAAATTTTTGAGACCCTGACAAAGCTCTAACTGCGCCCTGCGGTGAAACTCAGTTAACGCAAGCAGGGATTGATGATCCGCCACTGATGCGACTGGAAGTTCATAGGTTCGCCGTGTAACGTATCTATTTCCCAATGGTTGACACGGTGAACATTTAAAACTGGCCACTGACCTGGCCTCGCACTCCTTTTTCTGTCTTCTTTCCTCCAGCATCATCTAGCTGCAGTCGCTGAACCTACCTGACGAGGGAGGTTGTCTGTTACTAAACTGAAGAAAGGAGTTAATGTAGGAAGACCGTTAATGGCACTGCTTGATTGCTGTGTTTGCGTGTACTGAAGTGACAGCTCCCAATTGAATAAATGCTGAGACTGTTCCTGTTTTCACTGCAGTAAAGCTGATTTTTTTTCTCTACTTCTCTCTTGAAGAAGTCAGTGACCCACAAATCACAATATGTATGAACCTGGAATGCCAATCAACACATTCTGCAGCTTTTATTTTGACATGGGAGTATGTGCTGTACTTTGTTGTTAGAATATTCTATATTTGTTGCTAGATACGTGGTTTTCACACCATATTTAGCATTTTATGAATTTGTTGCGTGAGGAAACATTTTGATTTGGCACTGTATGTTTTTTTGTGGTATTTTCAAAGTGTATATGTGGCCTCCCAATCCCCTGAATCCCTTGCATATGTCAATATTGTCCAAACTCCAAAAATCTCCCATCCTCTAATTGGACAGCATTAAAAGTCTCTCCATAAACGTCACTGGGCTGGTCCATAGCACTATTAAAATTTTTTTTAGTTGTTTTTGGTTTGGAAATATTTCTAGGACCTGGCAACCCTGGTACCACTTCTGTTTGTAAAAGCTGACACATTTGAATGTTCTGTGCTTTTAAAAAGTGTACAGTTACATTTTTCAGTTCTCAAAATTATATATTTTTTCAGCAGATCTTATACTGTATTTTTTAATCCCCTTATGAATTATTTGTTTTTCGGTTCTAATCCTCTTTTGCTTCAGTTAGCACATTCAGGTAACAGAAAAGGCAAGTCACAAGTAATTCAGAGCAGAAACCATTCAATTCTTACCTGTCTGACTCTATCAAAGTACCAGTTTGTAGACTTCACTGAAGGTTGCCTGCAGGATAAAATCTCTACTTCATGTGTGCTTTGTTGTCTTCATGACTGCATTTGCCACTACAGTGCTGGAGGCTGAGTGCCTGACACAGAAGGTTTGTCATATCTGGTTGACTGCCTGGTCGGTTGGACCTGTAATAATGATCCATAAATCAACTGACCTTCTTTAGGTTGTCTCAACATATCATTTCTGTGATGTTGTGAGTGATATTCTAATGGCTGAAATGGCTGGAGATGAGCAATAGAAAAAAGCTGAAATCTGCTGTATGGATGTAGTGAATAAAAAAGTGGCTAGCCTTGCTTAGCATGCTGAAGATTACAGAAATGGGACACATTCCTACATATCGTTTGCAATCAGTGCAGTCGCGCTGTCAATAAAGGACTCTGTTTAAAAAGTAATTTTGTCTCTTTTAAATGTGCTATAGAAAGACTAGAACATTTAACGAGCCAAAAGCAAGAGTGTGACAAGAGAAGAGTGCCTGCTAAGACGTCTTTACTTGAGATGAGAAGATAAACGTATTGGATTTTGACTAACTAAACTTAAAGACCCGAAGAGATGATGCATCAAAGCAGATGAGTCATCCCCATATTTATTCGTGTAAGCACCAAGCTTTCACATGGAGAACAGCAATTAACTTTTCAGATGACAGTGTAACCTCATTTTAAGAATATGAAATTGTAATTTCTCTGATATAAGCCCTCTTCACATTTCTTAAACCCTAAAAAGTAAATAATTGCATGATTTTATAGTAAAACTCTCAATGCTGATGCATCATGAATCTTTGTCTTTCGGGAATTTGTACATACTTTTCATGTCAGTGTCAGATTTGCTCCAAGTCTTCCATTTTTCCTCTTGGCGATGCGTTTGTTTGGACTCTAAACTGCTTCCAGAGTAAGTGAGTGTGGGTGATACCTGGGTAGCCTAGTATCTCTGAACTGGATGAAGTAGTTTTTAAGAAATGATTTACAGTAGAATATATAGTGTAGTCCCCCACTGCTCTCTCTTAAGTCATGTCTACCACATACACTTTGGTTTTGGCTACAGCAGTAACTGTATTAAGCTCATTGAGGCTCATTCGCCTCATTATTTAAACAGGCTTCTTCATGACCATTGTAATCTACCACACTGATAAATTGTTTGTGTAAATTCTTGTGCAGTTCCTATTAATCTGTACATGGATTGTAAAGTTTTGAGACTCAGGGAACTAAAATTTGGGTTTAATTTTGTCTAGAACCTGTTCAGAAAAAAAGTACATTATTTGAACACATTTTATCGCAATGCCATTTTGTTTCCATTTTGACACTGCTATGTTGGTTTCAGTTTCTGTCATCTTCTTGGATCTCTTTCCCAGAATTCCCTGTGGTGTACTGTTTTGTGATGTCAGTTTTGCGGTGACACAAATGACACCCCATTGCATTTCTATAGTATCTCTGCTTGATGGATAAATCTGGTTTTGCTACAACAATAGATTTTTCTTTAGTCCTTCTTGTTTTTTTTTTTTTGAATCTCAGCTATTGTTTTTGAATTTTTCAATCACATTCTGGCTTTGATGAAAGATCTCCTTCTCTCCCAATGTTGACTTTTGGTCCATTTTTTGATTTTTGATTGTTCATGTCATTTTCATTTCCTTTTTACTGTCTGCACAAGTCAGTACAGTGACATTTGCTTTAGATTTTATCTTGGTCTGCTCCTTTGTATTTGTTTGCATCACCAATCAGCTCTTAACTTTCACTGGTTAGACCAAGTCTACCCTTGCTGGCTGTTAGAGTCACACTACTTCAAATGTCACCACCTGCTTTAGTTGTTCTATGTTCAGCCAAGGACTGGTCACAAATAGCCCAACTGTTAAAAGAAGAACACACCAAAATAAGACGTTTCATAAATGAAAGGAGACATTTTAGTCCATTAAACCCATTTAGTCAGATAATAGGTTACTAATCCCAAAACCTCATCCAGGTACATTTTAAAAGTTGCCAAAGTTTCTGCCCCAGCCACCTGATTTGGTTGTTTGTTGCAGATTCTTATGATCCTTTGTGTGATGGTGCGGTTCCAGATTTCCTTCTTGAATGGCACTTAGCCTAACTCACTTTTAAAATGAAAGAATTCAAGTGGAGTTGAAAATCAGAAAGAATTTATGCCAACCAAGGTCTTTGCTGGAAATATTTTATTTATAAATAATATGTGCACAATATAGATCAGTTATGAGGCAATCCCTTCAAAGTAACATGATGAATGTTGTGATATACCATAAAAGCAGAGGAATTTGAATAAAAAAGTTTGTGATTCGCTATTGTCACGCAAAATATGGAAAGATCTGTCATACAATATCTGTTGTCTTAGGCATTTTTGTTACCAAAGGCATTACCATTTGGGGCTTTGGGGCCTTTTATAGAAACCTCTGGTTCTGTGCTGCGTAGTGATTAGTTGCATGACTTTTAGAGCCTGTTTTAAATTGGACTACACATCTAAAGTCCTGTGACCACAATTTCATTGACAAAGGTAATACCTGGAACCTTGTAAAAATGATGTTGTGGAAGTGATAAGGTTGGGTGCATCAGCATCTTGAGCAGGCAAATTAGGATAAAGTATTATGCTCATCAGAAATCTTGTAATCATACACTCGGTCCCGTGTTGTGCTGCTCTTGCTTGGTTCTTCAAATTACTGTATCATTATTTGTTTCATGTTTTTATCACATAAGAACTTTGTCAAGCTCTCTAGTGATTACAGTTGGACATTTCTATAAACACATAAGTTTTTATGCATTGGGGTTCATTTCCAGCAATGATGATGTTCCTTTTTTTTCCTCGGTCCTCTACTTTGACCTGTATTAAGATAAATTATTCATGGAGGGCTTGCTCTAAGAGTGCCATCCAAACTGAGTTGGCGGCTGTGGAGGTGAAACCCTTGACCCAATATGTGTTCAGTTTTGTCATGTTCTCATATCGAGTTACCATGATAACGAGCGGTTTTTGCCACCATAAAGAATTGTTGTGTTTGAGCATAAATTGTGTTCATTTTCCATCCTTGGCACTTGGCACTATAGTTCATAGTTTGTATTCATGATGCATCCATCCATTCCTTCAGTTTTTTATCCTGCTTATTGTCATGATTTTTACAATACTGCGTTAATTTATAAAGGTTTCCCGTATGTTTGCAGGTCTTGACCCATTTTGTTTTCATTTTCCTATTTATTTTTGACATTGGCACGGTGGCGCAGTGGTAGTGCTGCTGCCTCACAGTAAGGAGACCTGGGTTCGCTTCCTGGGTCCTCATTGCTTGGAGTTTACATGTTCTCCCCATGTCTGCGTGGGTTTCCTCCCACTGTCCAAAGATATGCAGGTTAGGTGCATTGGCTATCTCAAATTGTCCCAGGTGTGTGGGGGTGTGTGTGTATCCTGCAGTGGGCTGGCGCCCTGCCCGGGGCTTTGTTCCTGCCTTGCGCCCTGTGCTGGCTGGGATTGGCTCCAGCAGACCCCCGTGACCCTGTGTTAGGATATAGTGGGTTGGGAAATGACTGACTGACTGATTTTTGACATTTCTATTACATGCATGCTGGCATGTTTGGGTTTGATTACATTAAAATTTTGCATCCATTTTGTTTGTTTTGCAATTAGCCGTAGCTAGTAGCAGTCTGGGTGTGCAGAATGACATCGCCTGCTGGCAACTGTATATTGCAGCAGTATGTTGCAACAATCACTCTGCCCTTCTGACTGGGGATGCTACACATTCAGTTGGATCTAAACTGAGGTTATTGATATGATTTGGACCTAGGATTCATTTTAGGTTGCTTAGATCCTCACCTCCTCCCATTACTCTCTGTAAAAAAATAACAAGACAGATATAAAAATGTTAAGTAGCAATAATAAAAGGAAAGAAATGTATTGAGTGATTATATACATGAACAACACTGCCATCCCAAATTATACTTGCACACTTTCACATATGTATTCCCTTTTACCACACTACCTGTAATACATTAAGTTCAGTTGCTCACCGCAATATCTTTACCCCACATATATCCATAAATACACACAAAAACACGTACTTAAACTACATAAGACATGCTACACTGAAGTCCAGGTTTAAACTGAGTGATATACAAATAGGCTTGAGGAGACCGTAGAATGCCGGCAGTGGGCCAGACAGAGAGTGGGTAAATGGCAGTATCCTGAAGAAGGTGTAAGGAAGATCTTTGATGACGTGCAAGTGCCCACCTCACTAACCTTGTCCTTGATAACTGGCGGATGATCTGCAAATTCTTTTCTTTTCAGCGCCGATAGTGTCTGCCACTTTTCTCCTCTCATTTACTCCACTGAACAGGATGTGATCTGTGTGCCGAATCAGACAGACAATAAATGTTTTTCTCTTCACTTTTGTATTTGGCAGTCTGTCCTCTTATTGGCTGCTGACTAGATAAAGTTCATGTAGGCAGTCCAGAAATCCAAGGGACATGCTGTCAATCACAGCCTTGCCACTGCCAGTTCTGAATGGAGAAAGCACCCACGTGGGTAATTAAATATGTGAAAGCTCAGGCAATGACAAACAGCACACGTAAGATAGACATTACAATACATTTATGTGGCATTCTATAATGTGTTGGGCCAGTGTTCAAATTTGTGGACAATATCTGTCAACATGCTGACCCTTTGACCTATCAACTCTTTAGACAAAGACATTTGATTTTTGTATCTGTTTTAGTCGTTCTGTTTGGTTTGATTTCTTGGAATTTACTTTGGCACCTCTTGTTGGGAAAGCTACCACAAAGAAACACAAAAAGTTGGATCTGCCCACAAAAAGACCCACAAAAGACCAAACTGGCCCATAAATATGGCCTGAGCCCACTAGAAATCCCTCACTCCCAGGTTGCTGAGATCTGGCTGGCTTTCAGGTCTTCCTAAGCCCTAAAATGGGGCTAAGTCTATTAAAGTTAATAAAACATTCAAATGTCCACAGTAACAGAAAGAACAGAGGGTAAACCATAAAAATCTCTGGCAAAGTGATAATAAAGTTCCTTGAATATTTATAAATACTTAGTGTAAATAATTCAAAAGAAGTGAAGCAGGGCAAAAATCAACAAACCTGAAGCTAGCAGAGCCAAAGACAGAATCCAATAGTAATACTCCTTGATGAATCAGGGATTGAAGCCAGTAAATCAAAACAAGAATCTCAAATCAAAAATGGAAGTCACCAAGAAATAATGATGAATCTGAAGTGGGGGCTTCAGCCTCTCCTTTAACCCTGGCTGGCAAGTCCTCCAGCTGCATAATTCGGGGGCCCCACTCCTGGGACTCCATATACATGAGACAGGGCAGTTGAAAATAACAAGGCAAAGTAATACATACAACATAATACACACAATATCAAGTCATTTAAGCAGAGAGAAGAAAACCAAAACCTGAATGAATAAGATATGATGAAACATTACATTTAAATAACAACAAAAAGACTTAATAAACTCGAGCCAAGGCAACAACCCAGTCAATCCCATTACACTGCTTTGACTGTGTTTTTCTCTCATCTCACAATCCTCTTCCTAATACTGTTGTGAAAATTGTCTCTGGGTCAATTCAAATATTCAGTTCAGAGTTGCAAGGCTCATAGCATATCACAGCCTAGAGCACCCGCTTATCCCAGGGTACCCTCGCACACATTGATAAAATGCAGATTTAAAGTTTCCAGTAAACCTGATGCACACACACACACACACAGATATTTGGCATGTGAGAGAAAAACTGGAATACTCATGTGGACACATGAAAATGTGTGAGCTCTGCATAAGTAGTGCCCAGGCTGTGCTTTGAACCTTACGTTCTGAGGGTATGAGGAAGCAGTATTACCCACTGCTCCACTGTGTCACGCCATAGCAAAAACTGGTTATCATTCATGATTTTTTTTTATAAATATTACAAGATTAATGTAAAAGTAAAATTATATTTCTTAATGAATTTATTAATTTCAGTTGGTGAAAGATGGAGTTAATTTGGAGTAAATAATGTATTGCATTGTCCTTGGAAAATTAACTTTTAAAAAATTATATTTCTTCCATTTGTTACTTTTTAGAAACACTTAATGGATTGTTGTCAAGGGAGAAGGCCACTTCTGTGTGGGTCTATAGGGGCTTTTTTGTTGGTCTTTTATTTAATGCTTTGAATTTCCTCCCTTTGTTACCTTCTTTCCTGAATAATAAACTATTTTAGTATTTGTAACCTGCTGTCTGGCTTTGCTGATGGTGTACCGGAGGGCATTACACAGCATTCAGTACTGTATTCTTCAAAGATTAAAGGACAATGTGCATTTGTAGTCTGCCAAAGAATAAGCCCCGATAAAATTATACAGTTAAATCATATGGTAATTTTCATCTGCATTTCTTTATTTTATTGAGTGAAAAATGTTGCTTACGTCTCAGATTTCATATGTGACTTAACTGCAAGAGGTGAAAAATGTTTATTCCTCATTTCTAATTACAAGCTTGAAAATTCATTATAGTAAAAGTCAGTAAAATGCAATGAGGCATCTCATAAATTCATGATTAAATAGCTTCAGTATTGCTACTGTGGTGTTTTAGCAGATGAACAAAATATAACTCTCTGTTTATGGCGGCAGTCCAGTGTAGATCTGCTGGTAAAGGTCTGTGAGAAATTGGTGTCTGGCTTAGCTTTTACATTTAAATGTCCCTTTTGTTGTCTGTATTATTTGTTGACAGTCTGAAAGTTTTAAGGAGGAACACTACATTATGAATACCATAGCATGATGTACTTGTAAAAAGCTACATAGTTTTTTTATTATAACCCGTTTTTCTTCATAGTGACATGGTGGTGCAGTGATTAAACTTTCTGCCGCAAGCATCCAGTATCCTGAGGTTGAATCCTGCCTCAGATACTCTCGGCGTATGGCAGTCACATTCTCTTTGTGTCTGTGTAGGTTTTTCTGCCACTTTAGTGACTCTAAATTGCCTTTGTATGTGTCAGGATGAATGAGTGCTGGATTGGGCCCTGATTTGGACTTTCACCCTGTCTAGCGCTGGGTGACATATTGTGCATTATGCTGGGAGGCTCCGGATGTCACAACCCTAAAATGGAAAAGCAGGTTCTCTAATTTACCTATTATTTGAAAAACAGGCCATAACATTCTCAGACCCTCTTATTCTAATTCAGGCACATGGGTAGGGCAGAGCCTATTACAGCAGCAGCAGGTACAAGGCATGCAACAGTCCTGGACAGGGTGCTGTTCAAACCACTTGTGGAATCTCCAGTCTAGAGGGTTGCTTTGTGTGTCCTGATCATTAAGACTAATCAAAGCTAATGTCTGTCGGTTTGTGCTTTAACTTTTTATGTTTACCTTAGCATGTTCCTCATCTTGTGGTTTATTCTTTCTCTTTTTAAATGCTTTGATTACTTGGTGTTGAGCTCAAAAGAGATTTAGCTTAGGAGATCCTAACTCCTGTCACTAAGTCACTGATTGGTGAACCAGTGACCAAATGAAAATGACTACTCTGGGCCACTGCCAGATCACAGTGGTAGGAACAGTGTGTGCCATTGACATCCCTTAATATGGCACCAGCCTCACTTTTTTAAATCCAATGTATTACTTTTATTGAGTGCATTTCCATACAATAATAAAGACATGCAATATAAACACAAACATTAAGGTTATAATCTAACCAGAAGAACATCATCCAGCATGCATGAGGAATATACTGTACATTGTCACAATAATAAGACATACTCAGATAAAGATTTGGGGCAGCCACTTGTATAATCTGGTATCCTGGCTGCATAGTCGTTCTTTTATGAAAATACACAGCACTGAAGTGCATACAAACGAGTCCAAAACAAGACTGAGGGAAAAGGGAAAAAGGGCAGGCTTTTTAAAGGGGAAGACAGGAAGTGAGGTCATAAGGATCGGGCGCGTGTTCTTCAATCATTGGATCGAGCCCGGGCATGACATCACAGGGGCCGGAGCTGGTAAGGTCTACTTCCATTGGCTCGATCCCGGAAGTGACGTCAAGAGAGCCAGGTGGAATCTCCCGGGAATGGTCTACAGGAAAGGGAGAAAAAGAGTCAGTGCGCTCTGCCACATCCCGGCATGCCTCAGAACTGCCGATACTCAAGCCCTTTAGCTGCCTCCCATGCACACGTGTGTGACAACATACAATAGGGTGATCAACATGTTTTGGGTCTAAATCTGAAAGAAGTAACATGAGCTTCTATATACTAATATATGAATTACAAGTCTCTGGTATTTGTGGTTTATAGTGTATCCTAATGTTTTCAGAACCTAGTCAACATGGATCCCAGAAATCAAGGATTGTGCCATCTTTGGGTTTATAATGTTAGAGAATGTCTTGGGAGTGCCATTCTTGCCTAATCAGTGTGTATCCAGCACTGGTCTAGAGGCAGGGTGCAGGTTTCCTTTTGTGACAGGACATTTCTCAAAAATAATCCAAGGTCTGTCCAACTTTTAACATTGCTTATAGAAGAAGATGTTGCCACTGTGGATAATTGAAGACTAAAGGTGTGTGAGATAGCAGACACTAGCAAGTGAACTGAATTCAGCTTCAGGAGCAACTAAACAGGAGCCAAGGTCTGTGCACATTGGGCATCCAAAATGTTGACTCCTGAAATGAACCATCTCCACATCCAGTGCACTAAATCAGATCTTAAGCTAATGAATTAAAAGTGCGAGAAACTTAAGAAGTGTTACATAACTGGGATTGAAACTTACAAACCTTATTTCTCCTAAATAATTCCAATTCATATTAATAAAAAATTGACAGTAATACTGACTTGCAAACGTGGAGTCTGTAAACAGTAAGATTATTGCTAATGTAGCAGCCAGCAGGTGGGCCAGCTACCTTCAGCATTTATTGTGAACCAAAATCAACGTGTCAGTGACTCTCCTGTCTCAGTGTCCTTTACACTATAAGAAGGCATGTGACAATCAAAATGAACAAATTTACATTTTACCTTTATGGACTTCTCCATTTCCACATTAATGATAAAGAGATGTGATGAAAAAATTGAAATTTAGAGCTAGGATATATCTCTACACTTTACGACACATTACTCTTAACATTTTCATTTAATTGGCTATCAAAGACTTTTTGTCTCTGTAAATCTAATTCCTTATGAGCTCTTTGAGCAAGAAGCTGTACATCACAATGAACTAAAGTAGCTCTCATACTTTTAATTATAAAAGTTCCTGGACACACACCACGGCTCACATCGCTTCATCTTCTTTAAACTAGAATTAAATTCTCTCTGTTAATCATATTCTCTTAATGTATTGTAAAACTGAAAATATTGTATCTTTGAAAGTAAAAGTCAAAATCTTTATTTCTTTACAATGACAAAATTGACCTCAATACAATCCTGAAGAAAAATCAACTATCGAGTAGTGTCGTAAAATAACACACATCTACAGTGCAGATCTGAAAGCTTCATAAAATTCCGTGTACTCTGCACCTGTGTGAAAACAGTGCAGTCCAAAATGGGCAGGGTAGTCACACTCATTCCAAGACCTTTAGGATATTTGCATATTATTTAACTAGAATCGCATGTGTAATTAAAGCAACTAAATTCTAGTTAAGTTGATAAACACTACTTTATTACTGGGAAGTGTAATCAGATTACAGTAACATATCAGATCCTGATGGAGTTTCTCTAATATTAATGGGAAGATCATTCTGAAGTACTTGTTTCCTATAAACTGAAACAGCATGTCTTTTATTCATAATCTGAATTTTAAGGAGGTCTACATCTTGAGATCGCAGTGTACCTCCTGAAGAACAGGCATAAGCTGTTTAAGATCTGTAAGATATGGGGGTGGAGAAAGTCTAAACCACTAATGACATAATATTTGAGGCTTAAAACTTGGCAGCAGTACACCCTGCTTTTTGGACAACCCAATCAACCAAGATGAAGTGGTCTTACACCTCATAGGGAATGTCTCTCCACAAACCCTTCTTACCTGATGTCTAGAGCAATAAGCAAGACAGAAGAATAGATGTTCTCAATTTATTTGTCCACTAACTTCTATATCATTCCAAAGCAGAAGCAAATAAGTGTAAGCAATTACAGTGCATCCGGAAAGTATTCACAGCGCATCACTTTTTCCACATTTTGATATGTTACAGCCTTATTCCAAAATGGATTAAATTCATTTTTTTCCTCAGAATTCTACACACAACACCCCATAATGACAACGTGAAAAAAGTTTTCCTTGAGGTTTTTGCAAATTTATTAAAAATAAAAAAATTGAGAAATCACATGTACATAAGTATTCACAGCCTTTGCTCAATACTTTGTCGATGCACCTTTGGCAGCAATTACAGCCTCAAGTCTTTTTGAATATGATGCCACAAGCTTGGCACATCTATCCTTGGCCAGTTTCGCCCATTCCTCTTTGCAGCACCTCTCAAGCTCCATCAGGTTGGATGGGAAGCGTCGGTGCACAGCCATTTTAAGATCTCTCCAGAGATGTTCAATCGGATTCAAGTCTGGGCTCTGGCTGGGCCACTCAAGGACATTCACAGAGTTGTCCTGAAGCCACTCCTTTGATATCTTGGCTGTGTGCTTAGGGTGGTTGTCCTGCTAAAAGATGAACCGTCACCCCAGTCTGAGGTCAAGAGCACTCTGGAGCAGGTTTACATCCAGGATGTCTCTGTACATTGCTGCAGTCATCTTTCCGTTTATCCTGACTAGTCTCCCAGTTCCTGCCGCTGAAAAACATCCCCACAGCATGATGATGCCACCACCATGCTTCACTGTAGGAATGGTATTGGCCTGGTGATGAGCGGTGCCTGGTTTCCTCCAAACGTGACGCCTGGTATTCACACCAAAGAGTTCAATCTTTGTCTCATCAGACCAGAGAATTTTGTTTCTCATGGTCTGAGAGTCCTTCAGGTGCCTTTTGGCAAACTCCAGGCGGGCTGCCATGTACCTTTTACTAAGGAGTGGCTTCCGTCTGGCCACTGTACCATACAGGCCTGATTGTTAGATTGCTGCAGAGATGGTTGTCCTTCTGGAAGGTTCTCCTCTCTCCACAGAGGACCTCTGGAGCTCTGACAGAGTGACCATCGGGTTCTTGGTCACCTCCCTGACTAAGGCCCTTCTCCAACGATCGCTCAGTTTAGATGGCCGGCCAGTTCTAGGAAGAGTCCTGGTGGTTTCAAACGTCTTCCACTTACAGATGATGGAGGCCACTGTGCTCATTGGGACCTTCAAAGCAGCAGACATTTTTCTGTAATCTTCCCCAGATTTGTGCCTCAAGACAATCCTGTCTCAGAGGTCTACAGACAATTCCTCTGACTTCATACTTGGTTTGCGCTCTGACATGAACTGTCAACTGTGGGACCTTATATAGACAGCTGTGTGCCTTTCCAAATCATGTCCAATCAACTGAATTTACCACAGGTGGACTCCAGTTAAGCTGCAGAAACATCTCTAGGATGATCAGGGGAAACAGGATGCACCTGAGCTCAATTTTGAGCTTCATGGCAAAGGCTGTAAATACTTATGTATATGTGCTTTCTCAATTTTTTTATTTTTAATAAATTTGCAAAAATCTCAAGTAAACTTTTATCACGTTGTCATTATGGGGTGTTGTGTGTAGAATTCTGAGGAAAAAAATTAATTTAATCCATTTTGGAATAAGGCTGTAACATAACAAAATGTGAAAAAAGTGATGCGATGTGAATACTTTCCGGATGCGCTGTATATTATACAATGTGGTTTCCAGCAACACTTCAATATTAGCAGCATCAGTCCATCACTTAAGGTGATTCCAGTCTCTCTTGTCTCTCTCAGGTGGCCAGCCTTGCAGTAAAGCAGTGACATCTTGCTTCCAGCCATCTGATGTCTGTTTCACATTCACTTTCTGACCTTCTGTAGCACTCCGTCTTCTGCCTTCACCTGGGCCTGTGTTCATTAACTCCCAGCCTCAGGTTGCTTGTGGTTTTAAAAGACCACTCACCCATCTTGCAGCTGTTCAGAAGTGGTGGACGAGCACTTTTAACTCCCTTGCAGGATGAGGGCCCCAGCTTGTGGCTTTTTGGAGACAAGCAAGTGGTTAAGAGTCCTGACAGTTGCTCATGAGGACATCTTGTGGCTCATGCATGTCCTTTGTTCAACTTTACCTTCACTTATAACACCTGTTTGATATAACTAAGCGTATTATAAACTGCAATAACTGCAAGGAAATGCCTCAATAGTCTAACAGAAAAATATGCCACAGAGTTAAAGTTATGTTGTAATAACATGTTTGTATACGTATGTGTATTTTTTTCACATTAGAATTCAGTTTTTGTGTTTTTTTCACATTAGAATTCAGTTTTTGTGGTTTATCTTTTATTTTATCTTAAAAGTTTATTTTTGCGTATATCTTGTTTTCTTTGTTCGCACAAAGCCATTTTAAGGTATCACATGACTTTGACAATTCAATGATGATATCACGGAAGTGACAATATGAAAATGACAAGGCCTTCTTTAGCACAATTAGTTTCTGAATGCATATAAGCCATTGTGTCCAGTTTGTGCTTCTGGTTTTGACTTCTTTTTGCTTTTGACTTCTGATCAGTGTCTTCTCGCTTTTTGTTTGGTTTCCGATTATTTCTGATGTCATGGTCTTAACCACTTGCCTGTACTGACCACATTTCGTTTTTGGTTAACCATCTCCTGGTCTGTTGCTATTTCGCTATAATTCTTGGACACACATTTTGTCTCTGTGTATCTGGAAATACTTCTTAGCTCTAGTTAACATTTTTGCTGCTGTGTTCAATGTTAATCTTGTAGTGTCTGATATAGGTCTCAGCAGTTCAGCCTACTTCAGATTTTGTTATTTTTTTCACCACAGCCTTTAGAAAGTCTTTGAGAGTTTTGTAGCCCAAATGATGCCACTTATTGGACCATTTTTTAAAATGCAGGAATGAAAATATCAAGAATATCCTTATGCACATCTTAAATGCAAAGGCACTCAGATATTCTTGTTGCTTGTTTCTATAGCTTACACTCCTTGCTGCATCTGGCATTGCCGAAAATGTGGAGAACTAACCCTGGTGCAAATATACTTGAGAGGGTTTGGTAAACATAAATATGTTGTTGCATTGTATGAATTTTTGTCAAAGGATGGCTCTAGAGCCATATGAATAAGATGACAGCACAGAGGTGTTGATTCAGATTTGGACCTGTGACTGTTGGAGCCATTATCAGCCTGTAGAAGTGTTATAGCAAATGCCTGAAAACGCAGCCAAGGCTGACTAAACTGTTAGTTTTTGGTTCTTCATTAGTTTAATAGCTTTGCAACTAATAAATGAGGACCTCGGGGAGACCGCAACACTTCACAGTGTCTTGTCCTGTTTTCTCCGACATACTCCATATGCAAAAGATTCACGGCATAGAGTAATTAACGCTATTAAATGGTCTGTTCTGAAAGTTCACAAGAGATATAAAATATTTTCTGTTTTTTTCTATTAAATCAGGTAACTTCAACTTGCATTTTACAGTATATTAAATTGTTACTGTTGCAAGTTAAAACTATCATCTTTTTTCACAAAATGTATATATTCCTTGCATCCTTTTTTGAAAAATTGTAAGATGTGAGCATTTGTATATTGCAATAACAAAGCTTGGACCCCTAGCCCCCCCAAAAAAAACATTTATTTCAAGCCTGCCTGCCTTTCCACTGAAGTCAGGAACTATTCAAATAAACATTTTTTTCAGAGACCAAAATTAAGTTAAACCTGTGCTCTGCAAGGATCATTTGTTACATTTCAGGAGAAAGCTGAGTGGTGTTACCATAATTATAATGAAGCATTTTAAGACTCCGGTGTTTTAATTTTATTTTCTGATTTCTGTGCAACTACTGCATGTTGTTATTTATTCCTGGGGCTTGTGAGTCAAACACCACATCTTTATTACCAGGCTCATGGTCATCTGAAATGGGAGGAGTTTGGCAGGGAGGACCATTAGAAGAATCTTTTCTGTTGAGCTCACCACGATGCTCAATTCTCCATTTGTGTTCTGTTCAATTGATGAGTCTAATATTGTTCTGCCATCTCCTCTTACACTGATGATTTAAAAAAAGATGTTTTCTTTGGTAGTTTGTCAGTGGCTTGTTGTGCCAACTGTGTGCAGTTGGGTTTTTAGAGAACCACTTAGTTTCTTTGCTTATCGTGATGGAACTCTTCATTATGTACTTGTATATTCATGCAGATTTCAAATATTATTGTCTTCAGTTTCTCACTGTTTTGTTTATCTAAACAGTGTGTAAAATGTTTATGTCTGTTTTTAAAAGTTATCATACATGTTGAGTATTCCTAATCTGAAATGCCTGGGGCAAGAAGTATATTTGCATATACATAATGAGATATCTTGCGGATACCCTTGATCAAGTTGGGAAATGCAGCCAAACCAACTAAATGATGATACAATAATTCATATTACCAAGCTGTCATTATAATATATCATAATTATATAATTTATGTTAACATGACAGACATATTAAAACCACAAAAATGACGAATGTGTTGCGCACACTGTATTTTAGTTCCCTTTGTGGACACTAGAGGTCACTGTTGCCCCTTAAACCCAACAGACAGACACTCAGTACACCAGGTAAAAGCACCAAGAAGATCCTTTTTCTTTATTTTCTTCTTTAAGCGGTGCTCCCCAAGCACAACAGCCACAATAACACAGGCAAGTAAATCATAAAGCACAATGATAAACAATTCTTCTCTTTTTTCTGTTCCTCTACGCCTCCCAGCAAGTGTTGTCCACCTCTTCCCGACTCTTATTAATACCTGATACCTTTTCAGCAAAGTTCATGTAGCTGTACCACATCACAGTCCTTTGAATTTGTAGAATGAATTTTATTTGTTTTAGTAGGTGTTGCCTTGCTATTATTTGCACCAGTTATCTTGCAATTAAAAAACTTAAAACATTGTGACAGACAGCCGGGGTCCTTGCTCAGTCAGGATGTCTTTCTGAGGAGAGTACCAGGGGAGAGGACATGTCATCAGCAGTATCGGTGCCACGGGCTTGGAGCTTAGAAGCTCAACCCTTCTGGGGCCCATGGCCACCGACAGGGGGCGCCTGGGCAGCTCCGGAGCCGTGGCATGCAGCACTTCTGCTACACCCGGAAGTGCTGCTGGAAGTTGATCAGAAAGTACTTGGAGCACTTCCAGGAGCAGTATAAAGGAGGCCGCCTCACTCCACTCAGGGAGCCGGAGTTGGGAGGCAGAGGACAGAGCTTGCGAGGAGAGAAGTGGAGGTGGCAAAGAAGAAGAGAAAAGAGAGGATTGTGGGCTATTTGTGGTGCTTTGTGCTGAGAAAGAAGAGCAGGAAAATAAATAGTGTGTGTTTTGGGACTTCTGGCTGTCTCAGTATCTGTCTATGTCCGGGCGTCTTCAACAACATTTATTCTTGAAATGTAAATGACATGTTTATTAAAAAGTTAAAAGAGTGATGTATAGTTCACTGTTCTCTTTTGTATTTTTGTCTTTGCAGCCACTCAAGTTAAACTGTGATGTCTGTAGCCTGGTGTCCAACTCAGGACAGATGTTGGGCAGAGGGGCAGGTGCTACTATTGACCAGACTTCCTGTGTCTGGAGAATGAACAACGCTCCTACTAAAGGATTTGAAAAGGATGTGGGCAAGAAGACTACAGTCCGGGTTGTATCACACACCAGCGTTCCCCTGCTTTTACAGAAGCAGCAGTATTTCTTTGGTGAGGCCAATGATACCATCTACATCATCTGGGGCCCTTTGCGTAACATGAGACAAGATGGGCAAGGACTTGTTTACAACATGTTGCGTCAAGTAGTGAAAAACTACCCCAGTGTCAAGATCTTTGTGACTACAGAAGAGCGAATGAACTATTGCGACAAGGTGTTTAAAGAAGAGACAGGAAAAGACAGGTAAATCTTCTTTCACCCTGCCAATTGAATCAGCAGATACTGCATAAGCATTATAAGATACTCACTCGGCCCATACATTTTCTGCAATTCAGGAGTATGCAATGAGTTTTGTTTTTTTAATTTCTTTAAAATTACAAATTAAATAAAATGTACAAATTGCATATAAGGTTCTTTTTACAATTAACATTTTTCTGGGTGTCTGTAGGTAATGCGTGAGAGTCTTCTAATTCAGGAGTTCACAGGCCAGATGATGGCTCAAGTTCCTTGATGCTGAGTGGTACTGTAGCTCTGTCAGTCTGTATTGCTGTCAGTAACCAGAGGCAAACCCCCTCAGGCATTGTGGAGAAGATTTGTGATCATTAAATGTTGTGCTGGGTGATGTCTGTGAGAGCTATTGGATATATTTTGTGACTCAGTGTGTATCAAAAATGAGGAAGAGATACGACAGGGACTAAACTAGAACAGCTTTGGAAATAAAAATAAAAAAAGGCAAAATGCACTAATTTACTTCTACCTGGAGCTGAACCTGCCTCTAAAGGATTATTATTGTACAGTAGGCTTACAGTGTTTGGACTGCTGAAAACAGCAGGTTTGAGAACAGTTTCACATTGCTAGCAATAACAATGTCCCCTGAATGAATGATTTTCTTTTATTTTTACAAAAAAAGAAAGTTGTAAAAAAAGTAATTCTTTGTCGTCTGAATAACAAAAAACATTTCTATACAATGTGACTTTCCCATAAATGTGAAATTATTTTTTTTTACACTTGGAAGAATACTGAAATTTCAGAATGTAGGTAGGTAACCTTTTGTAGACTTTTAATCTTCTTAGGCCCAATTATCTAACGGAATGTAATGTTCTCATAGATCATGAAAACAAGTTATTATTATTATTACTAGGAAACGTGAACCTCCAGTCCTCTGGTAAAGGTAGTTCATATGGAGGAAGATGAACTGTTCCATTTTGGCAACACAAAGTTGTAACACGTATGTAGCATGTCTTGGGTCTTGTATCAATAGATAGGCTTGTGGAGATCGAGCTTTTATTACAATAAACTTTTCTGCCCACCAATAAGATGCTCAGCAAATGGCACCACTTTTCCTTCTGCCATGTTAGTTTGTTGATCTTGCGACTTTTGCAAGGTTGCTGCAAACTGAAATTTTTTGACCTTCCAGAATATATCAAGATTTAAGCTTTCGATTAAAACCAAGATCAAGGTTCTAGCCCAGCACTTCCCGATTCATTTTACCCTCGCACCACTTATGACGGACGAGGCCGATTTTGCACCCCCTTGGTTTGAGAAGAACTATAAAAAAATATGAGGTTAACGCAGAAAAACAGATCACCAATTGAAGCTTTATGAATAATGGATACTTTATTCTCCATCAATAATTGTTTTGGTAAAGCCATACTCAGTGTAATCCTCCTTCCATTTTCTAATTTTTTCGCGACTGGCCATGATTAAATGAACGGTAAAAAAGTAAGAGCGAAGCGACGGTGACTTATTGAGGCAGGCAGGCGAGAGCACAATAGCACGCAGGCTCGATGTAGTGCGCGTCAAGTCGATCTAAAATGCGCGATCAGATTCGAAAAAATATATCTTTTCCAGTTCTATTTGGATGTAAGTAGGTTCTATTTAGTCAACAGAAATATCTTTGGTAGGAATGTAAGATGAATTTAGTCTTTAAATTTCTATGGTGAAAAATTTATGCAATGATGACTAAATTTAACTTACATTCCTACCAAAGATATTTCTGTTGACTAAATAAAACTTACTTATATTTAAAATTTAAATAGAACTTGAACAGATACGATAGTTCATAATACCCACGCAGCACTAAGTGCGCGGAAGAGTGGAAGTCATCCGTTTTAACAAGCAGCGTATTGCACTGATATGAAATAGCCTGCCCATTTAATTATTTAGGAATGGATAGATAAATTAAGATTTTGTACAAATAATGTTTTTTATTTTTCTTCCTCGATGGATTCTGGCACCCCCAGCAACAGTTGCTCGCACCCCCAATCAGGAAGCGCTGTTCTAGCCCCAGAAGTTCACAAGAACCAGCAAGTTGCAGTGCTACATGCAGTGCTACATTCTTCTTCTTCCTATCATGTAATCAGCTTCAGCAGTTGACTTCACGCTTAACAGAAGTTGATGCTCTTCTTTTTCTTCCTGCCATGTCACCTTCTCAATCAGTTTGCTAAAAAAAACACTTCAGTCGTGCATATTTCTTTGTGTTTGATGTTGATTTATTGTGCATCCCACACATGACACTAAGTGTCCTTTGTCACATTATTGAACTCTATGATTTGCTTGCTGCTTAGCAGACGTCACCAGTCTTTTTTTTTTTACCATGTCACTTTGTTCGTCTTCTACTTGACTATAAAAACCCTCAAGCACTGATCAGTTTCCTGAGTTTCCCACCACCTCAAATGTTTTGCAATACCAGTACGTATTGTGTCATAAGCTTTCAAACAATACCAAGATTTGGGTTCTAGCCCTAATAGTTCACAATTAATCACCTGACAGATGGATAGGCGTTAGCATTTTATATATACAGTAGATTACTATTATTACTATTATCTAAAGAATCAGAACACTTAATTTCCTCCATGTGAATTGGTGTTAGCATAGAATTTCGTGTTTTGGAAAAGCTTTCAATAGAGTACTACTGTATATGCAAAATAAAAAGGTTTTTGTGAATATCAGACCACATTCTGGTTCTCAGAACCTTCTTGTGAGGAAGAACAGTTTTCCTATCTAAAATATTTTTGGAACGCACTTTATCCATAGCAGGCTTACAAAAACAGGAAGGGGTTGGTAATGTACACCTAATACCTGCTTCTACTGAGCCAGGTTAGAGTCACCTAGTAGCTTAGCACACAAGTTAGTATGATATTGGAGTGAACCTGAGTGCCATGAGAAAACCTGGACACAGGGAGCATATGCAAACTTCACTGAAGAGAACAAGTGGGGAGTGATAACCACTGTGCTACTCACTATACCATCTAAGACACAGAGTAGTTACCCTCTAATAAAATTCATTAATGCACAGTGAACATGTTTTTGTAGTCTGCAGGTTAAAAACATTTTCTTTTCTGTCAGATAGCCGGTAACTAGGGATTTAGACTGACAATCATTAGGTTGTCGGTTCAGTTCCCACAATTAGCCTTGCAATGTGATCTGAGCAAGTCACTCAGCCAGCCCGGGCTCACATGTTATCAGTATGCGCTGTAGTGCATTTATAAAATGATCGGGCATGATGCTGCTCATGAACTCTATTATAGAAAGATTGATTGTTGTCTTTCCCTTGTACAGCACCCTGTATCGTTTACAGCTAATATCTTAAAGAATTCACACTCACATACACATTAAATTTAGCTATATTGTGTGCTGGTCTTGGTCCCTTTTCATTCAAGGATTTGAAGCCAGATTTAATGCCACCATCCCTCTTGCTTAGTCAGCTGATAATATATCATGAATATGATCCATGATGTCTCCATCTAGAATAGGCTTAGTAATTTCCCTTTTGGCCCATATACCAGGAATTGTCTTTTAAGTTTAACTGTTTAATCAGATTTAAATTATCCCCAAATTATACTCACACTCATATAATTTCAAATACAGAAATATAATTCTAGTAATTATCTGTCTTTCTAGCATCTGAAATGTCATGTTTTTTTAGTAATGTCATGGTTTTTTTTTTAGTAATAATGCATATATAAAGAAGTGCAAATTATTTTACATTGATATTTAAATTTCTGCTGTATGCAAATAAAAAAAACAGTGGATACTATCCCTCTGTTTTCTGCCTCATGCAGTCAAATTCATGGTCCCAAAAGGCCAGAAGCCATTTCTGCATCACTGAGTGCAAGGCAGGAACCAGTTGTGATGTAGGTTAACATGGAACACATTCTAGTAAAACAGATAAGTGAAGTCAGTTGTGAGGTGTTAGCACTGGGACTTGGGCTGGACCAGGATAAAAAACAACTGGTAAACATGTGCAATATGTGAGAAGAAATGTTCTAATATATTTCAGTTAACATTCTTCATTTTAACCTTCTTATTCAAATATGGGGTCGTTGTTGGCCATAACATATTTTGGCTACACCTTGTGCAAGGTGGCACCCATCTCTGAATGAGGTGCACACCAATCCCTTAAGACAATCACACTTGGCCAACCTAGAGCTACCAATCAGCAAAGGAGCATCTAGGCAAAGTCCACTTGGGGAACTCCACACAGAACAGACAATGGCCAAGGCAGTTTTGAACATGAAGCTGTGGACTCATGAGGCTTTGACACTAATCGCTGCTCTGCCATGTTAGTTTACATAACATTCAATCCCAACTAATCCAGAGGACGTGTCCCCTCAGCCTCTTAACCCTATGAGAAAGAAAGTGGCAAATTTCCCTACACCAGGTGCCCTGTATCTACTTTATTATTTCACTCATTAAAGTTATTCAAAAGACAAGTTGCATTTATTAAAACAAAGTAATAACAGCAATGTAAAATCCTAATACAAAATACACCCGCTCTTCAAAGTCAGAAGAAACTTAAACAAAACATGGAAACTGAAGATTAACTGCAAAGAAAATATCAATGTCAAAACAGGGTCTTAAATTGCAGATGCTAGAAATGCATTCTTCATCATCCAAATTTATAGTTTCTCAGCTGAATGAGGTTTCTGTCTCTCTCTGATGTTCCCTTTAATCAAGTGTTTGCAGTACCATAATGATGATTTTCATCCCTCCAGGACCCCAGCAAAGATCAGATTCCTTACCTGAAATGTAAGCAGCCGATCAAAACCTTGAACTAAAATTAACGTCCGTATTTGTTTGTACATCACATTACCAGTGTAATCTCAATTTTCCAAATGTGATTCACTCTGAGGACATTAAGATGCGAGATTTTTTGATACAGTAACTTTTTTTTCACATCACTGTTTGCGTGACTTAAGTTATCTGATGTGGTTATTGAATTAGGGCGTTAATAATACAAGTCACTAGAATTGTAGGGAGGTGACATGTTTAATTTCCCTTTGGGATGATATCTTTCTTCAGAAAAATCCAGATAAATGCTACAGTAATAATAACTTTCACTATCATACTGTATCTAAAATATAAATGAAAAATTTAAATCACTAAGGACATTTCTCCTCTTTCTTTTTATTTCTATTGATCCGTATGTCACACTGTGTATTTAAAAGATGTCACCTGGCTGGGATGTGCTTCATTTGTGCATGCTGGTCGTTTCACACCAATGTCTGTGTAAATGCAGAGATTAGACGCCAGTTACATACAAACACAGGTACAAACAGACAATTCAGGCCACATCAAGCCTCAGTATTTTAATTTTTATGTCTCAGCGGTCTGCTTTATTTTCCAAATATCACCATACAAAGAATATGAAGAGTTTAAAAATCCTCCACCTTGCTACAATACTCTTAATGTCAAAGACAATTTAGCATCATGGCAACTTTGCAGAAAATAACCCCAAAGATGCTGCAGCTGAGCAGCTCATATCAGAAATGAAGGGTCAGGATTTGGTAGACACAAGAACATGTCTAATTGAGTACATGCTTTTAATGTGGATTTGAAAGTGTGCTTCAAGAAATATCTTTAAATAATTTAGCAAACAAAAAGAGGTTCTATAAACTCCCACAATCTGTAATGATAAAGCAAGAACAAATCAGATTTTCCCTTTGTAGGATGACACGTTATTTCAGGGTAATTTTTGTTAAGAACACAACTTACAGAGAGCATGGAGATTACAGGAGTCCCTGTATGTGTGAGGAGTTTTCTCCTTGTCCTCTGCTTTTTAACCCATATGCCAAAGACATGCATGATGGGGGATTTTGCAAATTAAAATTAGCAACATGTGAATAAGTCTGCATATGTTTGCCCTGTGATGGACTGGCACCTGCCTTGCCAGAATATGCCCAGCACCATCTGCCCCTGAATTGCTAAGTATGTGGATTAAGTAAATGTAAAGAATGAAGTATGAGGTACGATGCCGTGGTCATAAACACAAACCCTGGATGAAATGTGTCTATCCATTTTCTGCCATTGTTTAGCCCCCAGGTCACAGGGGGGCTCAAGCCTCTCTTAGCAGCGCCAGGGGAGATAGTCAGAATATTTTGAATTCCAAACTTAAGAGCTACAATAGCTTTGTAAACTTAAACATCTTAAAAATCTTAACAATGAAAACTTGAAAAAGAAGAGATGTAGGATTTGGTGAACTGAACAACTGCTGTATTCCTAAACATTTCTTCTAAACTGTATAAATTTAGTGTAAAATAAGGGAGAAAATTACTAACAGTTAATTCTATACTATAAAAACATTTTTTCGTTACAAAAAAACTTAAATTCAGCTTTTGCAACACAATGAAATGCATCAAACAAGACTTTAACAGATGGTCTTCTCTTTATAACACATGAAATGAGCGAATTCATATTGTTGAAATGAATACCTTTTAGTCTTTTTCTGAGTATTCTTAGATATATTGACAGTTCCTCTTTAAAAAACAAATTAGATGCAATTGTCTTTGTTCATTTCACACACACACACACACACATTAAAATGACAGTCATGCAAAAATGAAGGCGGCATGGACTTGGCTGATTTTTCCATTTCATTACTGGGTCACTAATATATGTATTTTAATATGACAAGGAAAGGGAAAAGTAACAAAAGTTTATCTGCTTCGTTGGCCATGAAAAGAAAATCCTGTGGTGCATACATTGTTCAGTACACATTCAGATTCACACAGAAACTCCAGAGGATACACTCAAGTCTAAATAGTAGAATAAAAATATAACAGAGTAAAGTAAAATAAAACATACAGTAGAGTCTGTAACGGGCCGGCAGAACGTCGGATAAGCGAAAATGTCAGATAATGGGAGGTGTTAAGAAAAAGCCTATTAAACGTCAAACTATGTTATAATTTTACACATTACGAACCTCGGTTCACGAACGTCTCTGGACACGTACAAATCGGGTTATGACCAAAAAGTTTGCCAAACTTTTGCATCTGTTCATGACCACACACTAGGTATACGAACGAGCCAGTTTCCCTTTCGGTTTGTGCGCGCCGATGATTTCCACACGTGTTCATTCTCTTCCTGTGCATTCCCTGTGCAGCAAGAGAGAGAGAGAGCGCTAGAGAGAGACGCACACAGACACACATACACGCGCGAGAAAGAGACACACACACACACACACACACACACACACACACACACACACACGTGTGAGAGAGACACATGCACACACACGCGAAAGAGAGACACACGCGTACACACGAGCGAGAGAGACACACGCACAGACAGGCGCGTGCACACACGCATGAGAGACACAGGCGCGCACACACACACGCATGCGCGCACGAGTGAGAGACACAGGCGCACAAACGACGCGAGTGAGAGAGACACACCCGCACACATGCCAGAGAGGGCTGGCCACATAATCCACTGTAATCATGTTTTACAACAAAACAACAGAAAATTTTAACTGAAAAAATGAACTTAGCAACTAAAAATAGACTATGCTCACGCTCACAACTTGCAGTTCTTGTTGCCGATTGATGCGTTTTTTTTGGTTTTTTTTTGCGGTGGGACGTCGGATAATACAGAATGTTGGATAAGCGAAGGATGGATAAGCGAGACTCTACTGTAGTACCGAGGACTATTTGGAAGATGAAAAGGTGTTTGTATTCCAGGACCAGTTATGCCTTCCTCCAGTCCATCTATTTTCAAGTCTTGCTTGATTTCATTCAGGCTGGTGAGTCGCAGGAGTAACAGCAGGTACTGTACAAGTAAGGATCCCATCCATGTGGTCGCAGGCTTGATAGGACTTGAAAAATGCATTCCTCATAAAAAATTAAAATATTAAATATTTAGGGTCATCTTAGAAAATACTTAATATTATTTATTTATGTACTTGTTTTTCTACTTTATGTTACGAGAACCTATCAAAAGTCCAAGTTTAGTGATGAGAAAAAAAAATCCCACTTCACTCAGTTTTACGCACATTTCACCTAAAAATGTCCTAAATTGAATTCATCCTGCTGTTCAGTATTTACTTTAACATCTTTTATACAACAAATTAAAAAGTCCTAGTGCTTTTGAAAGTGCTGAACTCAATTCCTTTCTTTCCATAATCATGTTTTTTTGGTCTAAAGATGTTTTGTAAACTGACAACAATTAAAATATTAATACTTTACTAATATGTTTTGAGGGTAGTACAGTAGTTGGAACATTAGGACAATTTTGATAAGAGAAGGCTATTCAGCCCAGCAAAGCTTGCCAATCCAATTTGATTAATTTTAACAAAATAATATTAAGTCAGTCCCCCTTGCTGATAGACCCAAATCCTGCACCTGGTTGTACCCCTTGTGCACTCTGCATGTTGCCTCCCATATATGTGTAGGGTTGCCTGCCATATTCCCCAGAATCATGAGGTCAGTTGGAGATTCCAAACGTGACCTTGTGTAGGTGTGTGAGTATGTGTGTATTAGTGTTGGATCGGTGCTATACTTTTGAGTTTGTTATCAATACCACTTTTCGCACCTCAGTAAAGGTACCAAAATGGTTATGAAGCAAATAACTTAATCCCCCTGCCTCACAACTGCTACATTTCCTCATCCTGCAAACACACACGCCTCCCTACTCCGCCACACATTCATGTGCCTCCTTGCAGTGCTGCACCCCACAAATCTTTAAGACGAGTGGGTTTTGTCACTTCTTTCAGTCCTGTGTGTTTATTTACATATATACAGTACATTAAAAGTCTCTCGACTCTTCGACCTAGATGTAATATGTATATTCATTTTAACAATCAAACACTCACACTAATAAATAACTGACTTAAGTTGCTTGAAAACTACCATCTACCTTGTGTACTAAAATTAAAGAAATGCTGGTACAGTACTGTTTTAAAAATTGTTTTTTTTCAGTAGCAGTATACCTCACAACCCTAGTGTGTATGGTGTTGGTATAGTATTTTTAACATTACTATGTTTACTTATTTAGATTTGTTATACTTTAAAATTGATATATGCATAATCCCCAATTAAAATGAGTACTCTTGTACGTATTGAGTCAGATGACTGCTTCATAGGGCTACTGTCGTATCAAATTTCAAAACTTTTCATCAAGCGCGACAGAATAAAATCTATATTTCAACTATAGCTAAAATGGAAATAATGACTAATATTCCTTCTGTATTAAGAGAACAGAGAGTGGTGTACAAACGCTGCCTCAGTTGCACGACACTACTCCCCGCTGATAGAGGTTTTATTGGTAAGGTGTCTGCCTTTCTACCTGCCGAGGGAATAGTTGCGTGCTGATGGTTGCCGTCTACCTCCCGCCTAGCGCAAACCTCACGTCTCTACAACTGACGTGAGCAGGACTCTATCCAGAGTCAATCCACGCAGGGTTGCAGGACCTGACAACATACCTGGTCGTGTGCTCAAAGAATGTGCCAGTCAACTGGCTGGTGTCCTCACAGACATCTTCAACACATCTCTGAGCCAGTCGTCAGTCCCAGCATGCTTCAAGTCGACCACCATCATACCAGTGCCGAAGAAGTCATCAGTGACATGCTTGAATGACTACCGACCAGTTGCACTCACGCCAGTCATAATGAAGTGCTTCAAAAGGTTAGTCATGTCATACATAAAGACTAATCTCCCTGCCTTCTTTGACCCTCTTCAGTTTGCATACCGCTCAAACAGGTCAACTGAGGATGCCATATGCTCTGCCCTTCACCTCTCCCTGACACATCTGGATAAAAAAGTCACATGTCAGGATGCTATTCATAGACTTTAGCTCTGCCTTCAACACAATCATCCCTTAAAAGCTGGTTGTAAAACTGAGCAGGTTGAGCCTGAACACCACCCTCTGCAATTGGATCCTGGACTTTTGACAGAGAGGCCCCAGTCAGTTCGGATGGGCTGCAACACTTCCAACAACATCACACTGAGCACTGGAGCGCCGCAGAGCTGCATGCTTAGTCCACTGCTGTTCACCCTGCTGACTCATGACTGCACAGCCACACACAACACCAACCACATCATCAAGTTTGCGGATAATACACCGGTGCTGGGACTGATAAGCAGGGATGATGAAACAGCATACAGAGATGAGGTGAAACAGCTGTCTGCATGGTATGAAGACAACAATCTATCTCTCATTGTTGACAAGACAAAAGAGATAATCATGGACTTCAGAAAATCACATCCTGCCCACTTCCCACTCACCATCAACGGTTTAGATGTGGAGATTGTTAGGAGTACCAAGTTCCTCTGTGTGCACATAACTGAGGAACTTACATGGACACATAACACCTCATCACTAATCAAGAAAGCCCAGCAGAGACTACACTTCCTGAGGCGGCTGAAGTGAGCAAGTCTTACCCCTTCCATCCTCACCATGTTCTACAGAGGTGCCATTGAGAGTGTTCTGACCAGCTGCATCACTGTCTGGCATGGCAACTGCAACATATCCGACCGCAAGTGCCTGCAAAGGATAGTGAAGACAGCAGAGAACATTATTGGGGTGCCTCTCCCTTCACTACAGGACATATTTTACAAACACAGTGTCCGCAAGGCCTGCAGCATTGTGCAGGATCCCTTACACCCCTCACATGGACATTTCACACTTCTACCATCCATAGAGAAGATACTGCAGCATCAAAGCCAGATCTACCAGGCTGCAGCAAAGTTTTTACCCACAAGCTGTCAAACTCCTTAACACCATGCTGCCTCCTGGGATCTTCCACACTGCTTCAACCACCTCTAAAAACAGAACTTTTATACATGCAAGCCACTTTCCTGCAAAGACAAGTGTGCGTGTAGAAAAAGAACTGAAATGTCATACTGACCTTTAAGTATTTTGACACTTTTGATATCCTTCTGCTGTGAAACATTCTGACCTGTCATTGTTTACACATGTCTTAAACAACTATTATCATACACTGATAATTTCTGTATTATCTGTATCTATTATTTATTATTTATTTATTATATTACATATCTATTGACTATATTTATGTATCTAGATTGCAAATACCATACATTACATCAATGTACAGTACATATTGCTAACTACACGTCAATATTGCTGCTACTTCTTTGTCTTGTCTTTGCACAATGTCTTGTCTTGTTTGTGTTTTAATTTTAAATTTAAATTTTAATTCTATTTTTGATGTATTATTTGCACGTCATGTTGTTATACTGTGGACCCTGTGCTTCATAATTTCGTCTATCTGTATACTTGTATATGGTTGAGATGACGATAAAGTTCAATTTGACTTGACTTTAAAGGGAGCTCTGTTTTATTTACAAATATTCAATCCAGAATTTCACCAAAGTAATGCTTCTTTCCTTGTTTAAAACCACAATCAAAATAACCAGTTTTAAGTCACCATAGCTTGATCTTAATTTTTTAATTATTAGGAGTTTCATGCAGTCAAACACTGCAATTCTATAATACTGTACTTACCATATGCATTTACAATTTAATCCCTTCTTTTCTTTCTGATGCCACAATAATGTAATACCCCTCAAAAAAAACATAATTGACCATAAACCAAATATTCGACTATCATTGTTACAGCAGCACCCAATAAATGTCATATACTTTTTTAATCAGACACGTCCCCCCATATGGCAACTTATTTGCTTAACTTGACAAAGAAAAGAAAAGTCACTGTCAAGGCAGATTTGAGCCAAAAAAATACCTCCCACCCGTTTTTCAAAGGAATTCCATCCTTGACCCTGGAGGTTCTGCTAAGCCAGATTCTTGTTAAAAGTCTTAGTCAGACGTTCAACATCTTTTACAACAGTCATCTTGTGATTGCCTCACTCCATGTTTATCCAAATCTGATGACCTGGCACCCAGTCCAATGTTGCATCCTGCCTTGCTCTCAGTTTGACTGGTATAGGCTACAGCCCCTCAAAAAACAAAACTAGATTAAATGTGATTGAAAAGTCATAAGCTTAGTAATTGAAAATGCTGAGATATTTACTTCTCCAAGTTAATTTTACTTGATGAATTATGTTAAAGGCCAGGATGATGGCAAAGTGGCTAGCGCAGGTCCTTCACAGCTCCAAGAGCCTGGGTTCAGACCCCAGTGTGGTGTTTTTCTTCTTACAGGTGCCAAAGCTCCCTGTGCTCTGGCTCTACCATCTTGGTCAGTTGATCTTGTTTACTAGTATATGCCATCATGACATTACCTTTTTGAAGAGAGCCCTTGTGTGTTGATATTGTAATGGAGAGTAACCTATACTCAGGAATAAAGAAAAATGATCTGAGTTAAAATATTCTTAATGTTCTTTTGATGTTGTTTCACTTGATTCCTGTGAATTTTTAATATCTAATATTTTTTGGTAATTATATGCAAACTGCATCTTAGATTAAAAAATCTTAGATTAAAACGACCAGACAGTTTCGGACCTAACAGTAAAAGGGGCTAAAGAAGCTTGTTCTACCCACAACATACTAGGTCAGATAGATAATACTTGTTTTACTAAGAGAACATCAGGTCAGGAAACTGACCTCTACATTCAAGTGGCAAACATGAACTTGCCCGGGGGACTACAGTGGAGGGCTGATTGGTAGAAGTTTTCAAGGACATACAGAGACGAAGACAAAGATGTTTTTGATGTAAGATGAGGCATGTTTAAATAAAATTAGTCAAAGGCCATGAGGCCTGAACCAAGGAAGACAGCCCTACACTACGGTGTCCCCCTGGTTCTAGATCAAGGAAGCAGAAGACCACCATAAATTCATGCTAATTGAGATTCAGAGGCCTTGCCAGATCAGAAACCAATCAACTTCATAAGCTGAAGAGCCACCTGGGTGTCTGGCCATATTGGATGCCTAGACTCTTACATCTAGGTTGTATTGGTATGATTTGTTATAGGATAGGATTGATACTTTTAAAGTCAAAGTTATTTCTTCACAAATGTGCTATACTGTATATGCATTTGCCACCTAAAATTGTATTTTAAAGTTAATTACTTTCTATAAAATTAAAAAAATATCTTGCCTGCACTGGTGCTTTACATTGCACTCAATCGGGCACAGAGTAAAGGTTAAAAACTTACCTAATACATCCATTTTTCAAGCCTAGAAAGTTGTCAAGTCATACCCCCAAGGTGATTCTGGGTCTAAAAGACAAAAAAAATGCTAAATTGGGTTGCAACCAAAAAAGCTAAAGAGCCACTTCTTAAAGAATGATAGCATAAATCTTTTCAGATGCTTAACTTGGCTTGCAATAGTGTGTTAAGTGTAATTATGAAGACTATACTGAGGATTTGAAACATTCTGTTCAGATCTACCGGTACATAATATAGAGTGTGAACAAAATGAGAGAACAGGGTCACCCTAGGACCCTTCTTCAATTAAACCAGACCACAGTATTTATTACTGTCTTAATAGGAGCATTAGGTCTGTCTTCAAGACAAAACAATTACAATCCTAAATTATTGTGAAGCTTCCTATTAATGTAATCATCCAATGATTTATTTCCTGTCCCTGCTTAATTCAGTTTAGGGTCATTGGTAGCTGGACCCTATGTTGGTAGCATTGGGCACGTCTGGATGATGGGCCAACATGGCATAGGCCACACTTACATACACTCATAGAAGGCTAGATAAAAAGTCACCACTTACCTGTACCTACAGTAAATTTTTGATCATATACCTGGTCTGCATCTATTTTAAAGTGATCATTAATTAGTAATAGATTCAGTTCCAATTACCTCTGGCAGTAATGGGAATGGATCCTACTCTGTTGGGTCCTTGAGCAAGGCTCTTAACCTGAAAATTGCATTGTGAACCCCAAAGGTCATGCGAATTGACAATGTCCTCTCAGGAATTAACAAAGTAGATCACAGTAAGCCAGAGATTGGAATTCCAACTTTGTCTAAGATATCCACAGTAGGTTTGAGATCATATTGTACACCTCTTGCTATAGGAATACTTCCATAGGCAAAGAGCTCTTGACCAGTTTCAGAACACACTTTTATAAATAAAAAGTAGCAGATGGGAGGTAAACCAGGCATGAAAACCTGTCCATGACCAGTGACCATTGAGCAGGCTGGTAATTTTCTAAATTCACTTCTTTGTTGGAAAGAATTAAGTATACTGTTTTACATTGTAGTTCATTGTAAAATAAAAGAAAGGGATGTACTGGGCTTCAGATGGAAACCAAAGCCTGCTTAATGGTGCACCTGGTGCTCGTTTTCCATGGTCTTCTTCTCTTGCTGTTGATTCTCTTTATTTTTTATGATCGTCTTCAGTTTTTCTCAGTTGTTCACTTTCCCCCAGCAGGCTGCTCACAGCTCTTGCCTTTTTGTCTTTCTGAGCCAGACTGGCTTCAAAACACACTTCATTAAAAACAAACCAGCTGTAGGAGTTATGGCTACAAATTCTGAAGACGTTTACGATTTACTGACTCCAACTTAATGTCCTTCAGGAAACAGCAAGATAAAGTTATCTCAAATCATGACTATATTCTGAACTGCACCTCTGTAGCGATACAATTCCTTGTGTTTCAGAGTTAATCCAGGGAAGAAAACTCATTGTTCAGCAGAGAATGTAATTGAATGGAACAAATCAATGAAACAAATATAACTTGAATGCAGCACAGTCTTTAGGTATTTGCGAGGCTAAGCGCAATCTCATCCCTCAGAAAGTTACTACTAGCACACCTTTGAAAAACTGTTGAAGAAAATAACAGCTATACAATTAAATATCTTGGTACATTTTTGATAAAAACGTCTCCACTATGTAAGTAAATTATTCACTACTTGTCAAGCCAGGGCTGTTGCCAATGGAAAAATTTGGAAATGGGGAGTGAGTTCTGGGAGATGATGGATCACTTGCGAGGAGTCATGGAGGAGCCATGTGATAGCTGCTACTGGTGCTAAGCTGCAAAGAAGCTCTTTACAAAACTGTAGATTTTAATTCAAGTTCATCTTTGTTCAAATTTGAGTGATGTAACCAGAAACAAAGATAATGCACCATTCTTGAGGCGTGTGCAGAGTCATAGATGTTAAATGGAGCTGATCCTAATGTGGACAACGCTGTAATTGCAGTTTCTTTCAGAATCTGCTCAAATAATAATGAGAAACTGTAATAACTGTTTACATGCATACTTGGTAATGGATCAGACACTCTCTTGATCTAATGATAATCCTCCCACCCTGTGTCCCTTTTCATTTGTTTGAAGTTATTAAATCTTTTATGATATTGCTGTACTAATCCACTGGGGCAGCAGATTAAAACGTTGCACAAATTACAACCATGAGGCATTGTGGCGACATGATCCAAATGAGCTTATTTCACTTATTTTTATTCTTTCTTCTTGCTTAGACAATCAGTGATTATTGCTTTTTTATGTCAGAATGGAAAAATAAAGTGTCAGAATTTCAAGGCCAGTGCTTACAAACACTTTAGAATTCTCTTTTACATTTCAGTGTAACATACAAATGAAGCTGTCTCTGCTAAATGTCATGCTGACTTTGTCGATCAATGTTCATTCATAATGAGTAGTGATTATTTATTACATCTGAAGAAGAAGAAGTTCACATTCTTGGTCCTGACATCAAATTTTTCCAAACGTTTTTTTTTGAATGCTGTGAGTGAAAAATTAAAGAACCTGTTAAGATTTAAACACTCAAAATGATTTTGTTCAAGTAAGTATTTCTTTGAAAACCAATAAAATACTACAACTATATTCATATCAATGGGCGATGGGCTTAGTTTTGTTGCTTCACAGAACTTGGATGCTGATTGACTTGTAGACTGAGGAGCTTTTTAGTACAGTGAAACCTTGGATTGTGAGTAACTTGGTTTGCGAGTGTTTTGCAAGACAAGCTAAAATTTGTAATAAATTTTAACTTGATAAACGAGCGGGTCTTGCAATACGAGTAGTACATATATGCTTTGTCCGCCAAGCGTCACGTGGGGATTGTGGGTAATCGTCTCCCATGCTTCGTCTCAGTCGGCGTGCCTCACTCATATAGTCAACATCCGTATGAGCGTATACTGTTTACTATAGCATGGTGACCACGTGTGTGTGCTGTGACGTGCGAGTCCCTGTCATGCAGCCCAAAACAAGAGGCTGAGTCTTAATACTTCAGCAAAACCAGCTTTATTCAGCGTGAAACAGGAACAGCACAGTTATTTATTGTAGCGGGATCTACTGCTGTCCTATACAGAGACACAGCAATCAGGCAGGGTCTTGACCAGGTTAATGGCTAAGTAATACTGTGCTCTTACATTTATAAAGTTCCTTGCATCACCCATCGAGGGCAGGTGCTTATAGCTTGACTGTGATCTTTTCTGATTCTCTTTTACGGCAAACTGCCACAGCGCTGGGAGCCTGTGGTTGCTTCAGGACACTCTTCCTCGTTCCGTCCCGTTGAGTGGAATCCCAAAAGAGTTTAGAAACCTTACAGTGCGTGAAGCATTTTTTTATTTTTTGTCCAAGTGTGGTGACTCTTCAGGCAAAAGCAACTGTCATTGGGTAGGCTCCTTGTTAAAGTCGCAAAAAAAGAAAAAGATTCCAGTGAGCCAACAGATAGCAATGATTCCGTTAGTTAGAGTGAAGATTTTGTATTAATCATTTTTATATATATATTTGTGGGTTGTAAAAAGAATTATCTGAGTTTCCATTATTTCTTATGGGGAAATTCACTTTAATATTCAAGTGCTTCAGATTACAAGCACGTTTCTGGAACAAATTATGCTCGCAAACAGAGGTTCCACAGTATTGAGTTTATCATGGCCTATACTCCCACAAGCTGAAAACATTATTATTGCAGTATAGTTAGCCGATCCCCTAACCCATTAGTGACTTAACAGCATCAGGTTACTTTACAACAGTTTGCATCATTTATTACAATTGAAGCACAAGCAGCTCAAGTCACTTAGTCAGAATTAAACAGCAAGTCAGACAGAACATCTCATCTCACTTTGAAGTCTTTGGACACAGCCGCCACACACCACTGCCGCCATGATGCTAGTAATAGAGTGGCACTGCATTCAGGACTTGTTTCCATATTGATCTCATTACGGCTGAAACTTTGTATTGTTCATAGTAGGTTGAAATCAAAATATTAAATGCAAAGTCACAAAAAGATCAGAACCACTTGATTCATGGACACAGAATCAGCTATGTATTTTATTTTCTCAAGATAATAGACCTGTTTCTTCTGTGGTTGAGTTGTCCCAGCTAACTGATAGGGCCAGGTCTTGAAAGAAAATAGTAGATAATTCCAATAACTTCTACTTTGCCTTAGCAGGCTATGAGCAATATATGGAAATTATATACTTTTAAGATTAGTACATATGTTGTGAAGGAATAATGATAATTATTATACTAGTAAATAGATATGGCTGTGCTGCAATGCTACACTGTACTATACACTAAAGATACACAGTATGTAGGCTCACACTGCCTTTGTTGAGTGGCAAATTTGACAAGCAGCACTTCTGTCTGCTATGTTGACACTTAACAAAAAGTATCACAGAGCTCATATATAGATAGATAGATAGATAGATAGATAGATAGATAGATAGATAGATAGATAGATAGATAGATAGATAGACAGAAACATTAAAGATTAGAGATTATTAGAGTCAAAAGACAAAATATCAAATCAACCAGAATAGAAAACAAAACCAAGCTGCTCCATCACCAAAGTTCGCCCGATCAATTGTATCCCAGTATTATCTTAGTCACTGGATTGCAATTTCCGCCTCTGTCACTCTTTTAAATAAACCACCTCTCCTTCTGTTTGGTTACGCTAGAGTAAGATCACGAAATATTAAGGTAGGGTGAACTACTCACTTTCCCAGCAATCACACGTGAAACTCTTCCAATCGCCTTCTACTATCTCCTACCCACTCTTTGTTTCTGTCTCCTGCCATATTGTCTCCATGCCAAACAAGCGTTTCTGATGAGGGAATTCCTCTGGGACCTGTTCAAATCATCGTAGCACTTGTAAAATACATTTGTATCTTTATTTTTGATCTGTTTTATGTAATGTTTCCCATGGGTGCTGCCATTTTTCGAATGGGTTTTCATTGACGTTGCCATGTAGTTTATTTAAAGACCATCCTTTACTTATGTTATAACTTATGAAAGATGAGGGTGCTCTTAGCAAGATGTCAGGGCTTTGCTCACTAAAGGGAACACTTGCTAAATAAAAATGGTCATTAAGAGTTTAAGGGACTTGCTTTTGAGTGACCTTTAATTCTGAGTTTGTTTTGGCTTTAAGAATTTCTATGTTCTGACCATTCCAACACTAGACTGTGTTTTTTTTTTGCCAAATCCCTTAGCAAAAGATGTTTGTGTATCCCTGCTGTGCTCCAAATCACTTTTAGTTTGATTAGATCACCTCATCATTTGCTGTCAACAATCAACTCCAAAATCAAAGGTCAAACAGGATACAGGGAGGAAGTGGCCTTTAAACTAAGCCAAGGTGCCATTTCCAAGGAAATCCTCAGAGCTGCTTCACTGAATGTCTGGAGGTGCCTCAGCAAAAGAAAGTTGTGGACCCGACAACATTTAACATAGAAATAAATTTGTTCTTATGTTATTAGGCATGGCACAAGAGTAGCACTGCTGCCTAACCACATGGAGGCCGGAGTTCGTGTCCCATGTCCTGCCTGTGGAGAGTCTGCACGTTCTCCATGTGTCTCTATGGGTTTCCTCTGGGTGCTCCGGTTTCCTTTTAAAGACACTCATGGTTATATGCTTTGTTGAAGATAATTTGGCCTTTGTGGTGTGTGTGGTGAGTGTGTGTATTTACCCTTAGATGGGCTGGCATCTTGCCCAGGGATTGTTCCTGTCTAGAGCCCTATGCTTGCTGGGATAGGCTGCAGCTTCACCATGACCTTGCTCATGATAAGTGGGTTTATCAGATGGATGTTATTGTCAAACGTTGGTACTTTAATTGTAAGGCTATAAAATTTCAAATATTATATTTGTTATTCCAAGTATAGTTTTCAGAATTTCTTGAATTGTGTTCCATGGTTAACTTTTTTCCTCAATTCACAGTAGTAGACTGTTTTTTTTGAACTCGTAAAGACATTCTCAGAGTATGTAGCCAGCTGCATTTTAGTTGTAACCTTAAATACGCAGTTCTCTCCGTATTAATTAAAATAATATGATACTTTCACCATTTCGTTGATTGACCTTACACACTGTGAATACTTTTATTCCTTGGTGACTTTGAGAAAGCTACCATGTTTTTCGTTGTAATTGTTATAAAAAAAGTGAAAATAACTTGCTGCCAGTTATATGAGCTGCTTTTGTATATAAAACCTTTTGCTTTCCTTCCTTAAACCTTTTTGGAGGATCTCCCATTTTAAGAAACATGATGTAGGTAAATGAAATACCAAATAACTTACTTTTATATGCGAAATACACATTTCTAACACCTTCCTAGCCTAAGAAGTAGGGTACCATACTGCTTGTAAAAAATGAAGGTGTAAATCAATAGGCGCAAATGTATAGTCTGCCATACAAATTTGACCCATTCTAAATGTTTCAAGTTGCTAGATGTCTGTGTCACGAGATGCTCTCCTAAGCCAGTAATGTGAATGAACTATTACAATGTTCCAAATACTTTTACATACAATGTAAACTGCCATACTGTGTAAATGTGCTTTAGGACAAGTGGCCAGATAAGAGGATAGATTAATTGATATGATGACTTGATTGCACATTTATCAAAGTGACTCAGCATGAAGAAGAAGCAGCAGCTCAGAATGCAGTAGGTGATTTTAGTGTTTTCAGTTGGCAGATCTAAAGTGTGGAGCTGGTGAAGCGGTTGTCAGATTAATTTGAAATGCCAAATGACAATACTGGATGTCTGTGAAATTTTTTATTTGTCCTCGTGAAGTTCATCTGGAATAGTAAGATAGATGATGAGCAAATTTTATTTCAAGCTGATTCCTGATCAGAGATTTCAAGTCATGTTTTAAAAACCCTAAACTGATCAAACAGCCGACACCTTTGGTGACAGGATCTGTGGTCCCGGCCTGCTTCAATAGGACAATAACACATGCTGTGCCTAACAATAAAAAAAGTGGACAGTCTGAAAGATTACATACTGGTGGGACTCAGTACTGTCGTGATGAAGAGCTTTGAGAGACTGATGCTGGGACCCAATAAACAGAATATTCCAGATAGTCATTATGTCCTCCCACTTGCATATTGTCATAATTGGTCCACAGAGAGTGCCAAATCTCTCGTACTCCATATCATACTGACACGTTGGATAACAAATACTGTTATACCAAAGTTTTGTTTTGAGACCACAGATCAGCAGTTAATACTGTTGTACTGTTATAGCTGACCAGCAAATTACACTGTACAGTATATACATATATACATACACAGACATGCAAACAGTTTGGGTACTCTTGCTTAAAATGTCTGTTACTGTGAATAGTTAAGTGAGCAGAAGATGAACTGCTTACCAAAAGGCATAAAGTTAAAGATGACACATTTCTTTTCAACATTTTATGCAAGATTAGTGTATTGTTTTTGTTTTGTACAATTGTACAATGAAAAAAGGAAAGGAGCACCATGCAAAAGTTTGGGCACCCCAAGATATTTGAGCTCCCATAACATTTGACCCGGTCTCAGATAGTACTTGGCTTGTTCACAGTCATCACTATGAAACCCCAGGTGATACAAACTACAAAGCTGTATAAATTCTCAGACTCCTCAAATCTTGTACCAACAATCAGCAGCCATGGGCTGCTGCCTAGCACTATGGAAAATAAAGTAATATATACCTACAAAGCAGCAGAAGGCTACAAGAACATTGCAAAGTGTTTTCCGGTAGTGTTTCCTCAGTTTATGTTATTACGAAATGGCAGTTAATGGGAACAGTTGAGGTCTGAAAACCAAGAAAACTTTCTGAAAGAACTGCTCGTTGGTAGAAAGGCAAATAAAACCCCATGTTTTACTGCCAAAGACCTTCAGGAAGATTTAACAGGCTGTTTAGTGATACCTGAACAAATATGACCTTCATGGTAGAGTCAGAAGAAGAAAACCTTTCCTGCATCCTAGCCACAAAATTCATCTAAACAAGCCTGATGCATTCTAGAAACAAGTCTTTTTGATGGATGAAGTCAAAATAGAAGTTTTTGACCACAATGTGCAAAGGTATTTTTGGTGAAAAGAGGATGCCAAATTCCAGGAAAAGAACACCTCTCCAACTATTAAGATGGATCGATCAGGCTTTTGGTTTGTGTTGCAGCCATTGGCACAGGGAACATGTCATTCGTAGAGGGAAGAATGCATTCAATAAATACCATAAAACTCAGCACACAAACATCACTCCATCTGTAAAAAAGTTGAAGTTAAAAAGAGGAGGGGTCCTACAGCATAATGATAATCCAAAACACACCTCAAAATCAATAATGGAATACCTCAAGAGCTTCAAGTTAACAGTTTTGCTAACTGTTTTGGCCCTCACAACCCTCTGACCTAAACATCACCAAAGATCAGTGGATGGATCTCAAAAGAGCAAGTGGAAAAGAAGGCAATAAGTAAATGAAGCCAATATATTATCAAATTGGCATAACATATGAAACACAGGTGTGTTAAAGTAAAAATTAAATCATCAAAAATGAATTTTGGGTCACAAAAAGTGTGACACCACAGCAAAATAGTTGGAAAACACTGCTCTACCTACACCTTTGCTCCTGGTATGCTGAACAAGATCTCTGTAGCTGCTGTCACGCTTAAAAACTGACCCTGTGCATTACTTGGTTGGTTATGTTGCATTCTTTGCATAAATTAACGAAGATACTGCAAACTGGAATAATGGGAAAAAGATAATCATTACACTTTTGTTTTGTGGAATTTTGTCATTGTATACTTGTCATTGACTTATTACGGTTTTAGTGCAACTCAAAGATAACTTATTTAGTACTTAAGTGATGTGACATTGATTCCATCTTCTTCCAGAAACATCAATTGAAAAAAAAGAGTGAGCGTAATTTTTACCTTCACAACTTTTCTCTAGCATTGCACCAGGACTGCCGTATGACCCCCCTTCCCCATCCCTTTCCTCCCACTCCCCTGCACCTATTGAGAGGTGGCATATTGATGTGAACCATGTAATACGAAATGTTAAACCTTTAAGTGAAAATTTTATTTCATACATTTTTTAAAGGTGGTGTATAAATGCAGTACTGTATGTGCAATTCTTTAGGTACACAATTTACTTATTTGTATTATTGTTTTGTAATGTTAAAAAAAAAACATGAAAATCCTGCTGTTTCCAAAATACTGCCTGAGGCGTTTGCCTCATTGCTGGCCCTGGATGTGATAATAAAATTAACATGTTAACTTTCCCAGACCTAATTATATACCGTATATATGACAGAGCCACCAAGGCAATAAACCTCATTCCCAACATTTCATAACTTGACTGAATGGTAAAGTTTAAATTCTTTTTCCCAAAATTTTATGTGGAGATATTTAAGAAAGCAAGGTAGAAGAATCATACAGATTTCAAAATAGTACTACATGCTGATGTAAACAATAGTACTAATAAAACAACTTCCTAAGAATGATAATAAAGATAATTACTTTTTTCTAAATAAAATTATTACATTTCTCAAATGTAATTTAGATTTTTTTTTAGCAAAATGTAGATTGTCTTGAAAGCTGACTTTTTTCTCTCATTTTCTTATATATTTCATAAATTGCTATGATGATTCATTTTGAATTCAGATTGTACTTAGCAATATTATAAAGCTTTACACTAGCCAGTACCTTAACTGAAACTCGTAATTATAAAAAATATAATTTTGTAGAAGACTTTAAAGATATTATTGAGCATCTGGGAAGTGTGGCTCCATCTTACTGCTATGGCTCATGATTGGTAGAGACAACAATGGCAAATAATGGAAATTTCAAACTCCATGTAATTGCGGATCAATAAGCATTGTCAAGAATGTTCTCTGCTTGTAATTGCTTACAGACACATTCATTTTTAGAAGGCTAATAAGAAATCTTTCTCTCAGTACCATTTAAAGAACCAGTCAGTCAACTGCTACTGATTTTTTTTTCAGAATTCTACACCACTTTTTGGAGTGAATACATTATTACAAAGTACTTTACAAAGCGCAAAAGTCAAGAAATATTGCAAAATAAAGAATCAAAGAATATTGCAGCCGCAGAAATGTATAAATTATAAAGTCTATTTGTACAATTTTGCATAGTGGGTCCATTAATTTATCTTGTATGGTCTTGTTCAGGGCCAAATTCAGTTTTCCTGCCATCATTGCCATAAACAATTTGGGTGCAGCCTAACCAAACAAGCACAAAATGTTCATACCCATGATAAAAATCCACTCAGAATGGTGCTTGTCATGATGATGTCACCGTTATTACAATGAAAAGAATAATCAACAAGTAAATACACTCTTGGTGATTTCAAAAATACATTTTACTGAGTTTAAAAGGTCTAAAACCCAAACTGATCACAGCTTGGGGTGTCCTGTGTGAATGAAAGGACTATAGTATGGTCGTATGGCTGTTGCTATTTTTGAAAATAGAAGGAAAGAGTTGGTGGCAAGATGCTATGTTAGTGTTGACTTAATGTGTGTTTAGTGATTGTTTAGCCCCCTTGCTTGGTTGATGACCTTCATTTTGCAGTCAATGCTACATTAAGACCTGTTTGTTACATACACCCATGAAAAGAGTGTATCCCATCAGCACTAGACACAAAGGCCATCATGGGGCTCACTCTCATACAAACTCTGCTAATTTGGCACCTTTGAGGATGGAGAGGAAACTCACAGGGACAAGGATTGGGCGTAGAATGTGAACCCAGGTTGCTGGATCTATGAGGCAGCAGTGATATCCACAGCATCATCCTCCTTTAAAGGACTGGGACTCCCATCAAGGTATGATGAAACAATAGGCACCCGTTCCACAAATAAGAATTTGTTTAATTTTATGTGTGGCTGTTTATTTATTAGATCCATAGCACAATAAAAAGTACAGTCTATGTGGAATGAGGGACTATGGGTGATACAAAGATATCTTTAAATTCAGGAGCTTCACTTGTATGCATTACCACTGGACACCTCACTTCTCCACTCTGATTGGTGCATCTCTCAATAAAACAGAACCCAACTGCTTGTCCTCTGAATGCCACAGTTTCCCTACAACCACTGACCACTCTCACATCATATCTAAATCTCCTTTAAAATCTATTCTTTATGTGTATAAACATTGAAACACAGATGTGCATAGCCAAACCAGCAGAATGAAGCTGCCTTGGCAAGTCTCTTCAAATCTCTTAGCCCCACACTCCTACAAATGTAAAGCAGCAATTTTTGTGTAATACAACATGAACATCTGCTTTCCTGACAAAAACAAATGATGTTGTCATGGATCCAAAAGACTTAAAGTGAATTCATTGGGCCAACCAGTAAATCTGTGTAGGAAAGATGTGCCTTTATTTGATGTGCACGCATAACATACTGTCATTAGATGGAATGTGAGTCTGATTGTTTAGAATTTCATGCCGGGTTTAACAGATGTACAGTCATTTTCTAAAACAACTTGTAATGTGGTGTTAGTGCATTGCAGTTTAAACACAGGCTAAAATATCTACTTCCCTTTTTAAATTCTCCTCCTTTATTTGTTTGTGAAGGTTTAATCAATCACATTCTGTTTTCACTGCTATTTTCCTGGCACAGTAAATATGGGCTCTTTGTCTTGCTGCAGTTTAATGAGTATACAGTAACTTCACATTTAAGATTAACCAAAGAAAGCTACAGCACATTACCTACCTCTGTTGCATCATAACCCTAGGAGACAAATCTCAGCCCTGGTGGCAATTTCTACAGAGTGTGTATATTTTGTCCATGTCTGTGTGTGTTTATCTTTGGGTCCTCTGGTGCTTAAAGGGGCCGTTCTTAACTGGTTCAGGTCATATCTTACTGATAGACACTTTTCAGTGACTTTCAATTCCCCTATTTCGTCTTCTACTCCTGTTAAATTTGAGGTTCCTTGGGGATCCATTCTGGATCCTATTTTATCATCTGTTTATCTTCATCTTATAGGTGCTGTTTTTAGGAACTTTAATGTTTCTTTTCATTGTCATGCTGATGACACGCAGGTCTATATTCCTGAGTGTAACTCTGCAATGAATCGACTACACAGTTGGCTTGTAGAACTAAGATTCTGGATAGCTGACAATTTTCTTGATCTGAATCAAAATAAAATGCTGATAGCTGGCCATCCTTCCAAAGCTCAAATTGGTTTTGAACTCCTTGGCTCTTTCGTGGACTTTTACAAACCTCATGTTCAGAATCTTGGGGTTATTTTTGATAGTAGACTCTCTTTTGAGAAACAGATAAATTCTGTGGTCAAGAGTTGCTATTTCCAGCTTTGTCTTTAGCCAAGGTTAAGCCTTTTTTTATCTCCTAGGGATCTTGAGAAAGTTAGAAAGTTGCTCATGCTTTTATGTTTTCTCAGCTTGATTACTGTAGCTGATTGTATTCTGGGATCAGCAAATCCCTGATACGTATGTTGCACTTGGTTCAGAATGCTGCTTCTCATTTTTTGGTTGGGGCAAGAAAGTTTGATTCTGTTTTTCCAGTTTTAGCCTGTTTACACTGGCTGCTTGTTACTTTCAGAATTTATTTTAAACTTTTGCTGCTGGTTTTTAAATCAATGGGTATGCTACCACTTATTTATCTGAAGTGTGTGCTATACACCAGCCACCCAGAAAGCTTAGATCGTTTGGTCAGTTGTCTCTTGTTGTCCCTCGTACCAAGTGTAAAACTAAGGGGGACAGGACTTCTGCAGCTGCTGCACCTCGTCTGTGGAGCTCTTTACCTTATTACATTAAGGAGTCACCTTCAATTTGAGGATGTATTTCTATTCTCTAACTTTCTGTGACCTTCAGTGATACTGATGGTTTCTTCCTCATGGTCATTTGTTTTGTTTCAGTTTACTGCTGGTTTGTACTGTGTTTTATTGTACTTTATTTCTGTTTATTTTATTTATATTTATTGTAAAGCACTTTGGTTACAGCATTATTGATGTTGTTTTAAATGTGCTCTATAAATAAATTGACAACTGATAATTCCCTCACAAATTCTAAAGACACATATAAAGTTAACCCTGGTTATCTATACTAATAAAAGGCAAAGCCCTCACTGACTAACGGACTGACTCACTCACTCACTCACTCACTCACTCACTCACTCACTCACTCACTCA
>JANRMT010062856.1:114701321-114715606 GCA_026402145.1 Polypterus bichir lapradei
TATGGCCCCATCTTCATGAAATTTGGTAGGCGGCTTCCCTGCGCTAACCGAAACCGATGTACTTACTTATTTCGATGGTATGACGCCACTGTCGGCCGCCATATTGAACTTTCCAACGTCACCAATTTTCCAACTTCCCGTGTAGGTAGAAGAATGACCCCGTCTTCACGAAATTTGGTAGGTGGCTTCCCTGCGCTAACCAAAACCAATGTACATACTTATTTCGGTGGTATGACGCCACTGTTGGCCGCCATATTGAATTTTCCAAACGTCACAAATTCTCCAACTTCCCGTGTAGGTAGAAGGCTGAAATTTGGCAGGCCCATTCCTTACAGCTTACTTACAAAAGTTAAGCAGGTTTCATTTCGAAATTCTACGCGTAATGGTCATAACGGTCAACGACGTCCGCCATATTGAACTTTCTTATTCATGGCCCCATCTTCACGAAATTTGGTAGGCGGCTTCCCTGCGCTAACCGAAACCAATGTACATACTTATTTCGGTGGTATGACGCCACTGTCAGCCGCCATATTGAACTTTCCAACGTCACTAATTCTCCAACTTCCCGTGTAGGTAGAAGGCTGAAATTTGGTACTTATTTCGGTGGTATGATGCCACTGTCGGCCGCCATATTAAACTTTTAACGGAAACCGATGTACGTACTTATTTCGTTGGTATGACACCACTGTTGGCCGCCATATTGAACTTTCCAACGTCACTAATTCTCAAACTTCCCGTGCAGGTAGAAGGCTGAAATTTGGCAGGCTCATTCCTTACAGCTTACTTAAAAAAGTTTAGCAGGTTTCATTTAGAAATTCTACGCGTAACGGTCATAACGGTCAACAACGTCCGCCATGTTGAACTTTCTTATTTACGGCCCCGTCTTCACGAAATTTGGTAGGTGGCTTCCCTGAGCTAACCGAAACCAATGTACGTACTTATTTTGGTGGTATGACGCCACTGTCAGCCGCCATATTGAACTTTTCAACAGTCTTTGTTACTTATGGGCCCATCTTCAAGAAATTTGGTACATGGGTTCCCAACGCTAACTGAATCCTACTTACGTACATATATACGTCCATAGCCTGCAGCTCAGTCACTGTGTGAGGTGGCGTTGGGTCCCCCATCCCAACGCCTCCCACGTTGTTGGCTGCCTGCCTATATAAGACCGTCCGTCGCTCCAGTCTCTACATTCCCTTTCTTGCTTGGCCACGGGATTCACGTCTCCCTACTGATAACTACAGCCTTTTTGTTTAATCCACGGCTTCTCCGCTGTTTTATTTTTTGTTTATTACAATTAAAAGTTATTGTATAGGTATTTTACACTTACTTTACATTGCTCAGGTACCCATTTCCTTTATCATTCCAACCCCCATTACCATGTCTATCGAGATGATCACTATCGATCAAAGAACTGTCACTTACCGAGTGGTTTCCATGCCCTGAGATGGCACCTACCTTTTCCATTCTCTTTCTTACATATTGCACAGCCATATCAGGCTCACTCTTGATATCCGGAGGAACATTGTATCTTATGTATTGAATGACTGGGACAGGTTCAAGGTGTGGACTGATGACGGTACAGGAGATAATTATACTACACAGGAGCACTATAAGAGTGAAATGCTTAAGCCCTTCACCTATGGTTCTGCATGTGAGTTGATGGCTGCTGCTGAATTGTTCGGTTGTCGCTTTCAAATGTACCGAAATGGCCAAATATTTTACACCTTTCGACAACCGCCAATGCCTCTTAAACATTTTAGATTCACAGGTGACGATTTCAGTAGTGGACGCTTTGATGTTTATGAATGTTTAAACTCTCAAAAGCTGGATGTGATTTTATCGATAAAACCGGTTGTGTGCTTACAACGCTTGACAGATGCCAAATGTCACTTCAACACAACAAATCCTGCAAATACTGTCGTAATTGAAACAAACCATGAAACTCAAACCGATCATGACAGCAGCAATCCAAGCTGTTAGATTTGAGACAAGATTATTGTTCACATGGCCAACTGTACGTTGCATGCTCAAGAGTAAGCTCAGCGCACAGCTTGGTCATGTTACAACCAGAGGGCCGAACTGACAACATGGTATACAAAGCGATCCTTAACAAATAATTATTGGCATATTTTCCCTCAGTTTAAAAAGGTTAAATTTTCTTCTTAATAAAAATTTTAAGGCAGTACTTCGCCGCAGCGAAGCATGGGTATTTTGCTAGTGGAAAGATATAAGGCAGGGGTTCCAAATGTTTTCATCCTGTTAAGCCCATGGCAACTTTTCAAAAGTAAATTTACCTCCACCCTGCTTTGTTCAGTTATCTGAGTTTACACTTCTTAATAAAATGATCAACAAAGGGAAATTTTAAAGATACTGTTTTTAACATTTTTATTCTCAGTTCAGATAACAATAATAAAACACATAATAATATTGTTTCACTTATCCTTCTATATAAAAGCGGTCGGGATTGTCCTTCCGTCCCGTGAGTGCTACGCAGGCGCGGAGTTTCACACATGCCCCGTCCATTTTGCAATGCACGATGGGATTTGTAGTTTCGTTTTTCCAGGTAAAAGATGATTTTCTACTCCAGACTGTGCGATATCTTCTTCTTCTTTCTTACTATATAAAAGCAGTCGGGATTGTCCTTCCGTCCCGTGACTGGAAAGCGTAGCGGTATTCCGCTTATCACAGACTTACTACTTGCAGCTTGTGGTACGAAGCGACATGATGTGAGCAGAGTTCTGGTGCTCCCATTGTTCCCTTGTGTTTGTGCGCAATGTGCTGGAAAAATAGACAAAATTATGTCTCTGGAAATAATTAATGTTGATGGAGTACAAATGCCTCACCGCATAGTAAATATCGGGGGGTTCAAAAGGGCGACCTCAATATAGAAAAAAGTTTAAATTTCATCACAAAAATAACAGAAACTACGAGTATTAATGTAATACCGCTCAAATGCAATATAACCAAATTAATGAGTTTGTATAAAATATCAAATTGATCTACATATTGAATTGCCTTAAGAAGTGGTCAACTTAAAAGTCGGTCGCCTTAAAAGTCGGGTCAGCCTAGTTTAAAAACAACTGTTGATGATTAGATACAAGTGCACCATGAAACACATCTATCAGTGAGACACTTGTTTTTACTATTCACCGATGATTGCAAATATTCTTGGCACAGTTGTTGAAAGAGCAAATCTCATGTCAACTTTCGGAAATAATCGAGATTTTTACAACTTCAGCTTTTTTAATCAAATTTACCCCCAAAGTAAAGTATTCCTAACACATTCTATAGCAGGGCTTCTCAACCTCAGTTCAAGTAGTCTAGACAAGCTCCTGAACATTACTGACACGCAACCACTAATCATTTTCCTTGGTCTTCCCTCTACACGTGTTAATACTACATTAAATTTTAAGGCTTATAATCCTCTTGCAATTTCTGTGTCTGTTCAGCCAGTTTATTAAAACATTGTACAATCCCTCATGAGTGATTCTAATTGGGTGTTTTCCCTTCCACGACCAGGAAATGCAGTGAAAACAACTAGGAGGTGAGGCATTCATAAAACGAGGGTAATGGCAGTCAAAAGGCAATTCATTCTAAATCTGAGAACCAAAAAATGGAAACCCGAAGTGAAGACAGCAATTTATTTGCTGCCACTCCTCACATATTTTGAAGCTGCTACAGGCAACCCTCCTTATCAGGCGTCTTGATACACTTACTCTTAGTCCAACCTTAACTGTCTAAATTTTGTGACATTGCGTCAGACAAAAATTTAAATGTCTGTTGTCAAGGATGCCAGGGACGACGACCCGGCCGGAACGCCTTCAGGGACCGGAAGTGGGCGTGCGCCCAACTGGGATCACGTGGGAGCCGCCATCCTGATTGCTTTGGGGACCACGGGTAGAGGGCTTGGAAGCCCAACCCTGTAGGGACCCGTGGTCACCGCCAGGGGGCGCCCCAATGCCTTGGGGACCCTGGACCTCAGCACTTCCGCCACACTAGGAAGTGCTGGGGGGAAGAAGAAGAGGTACACCCGGAGAGCTTCCGGGAGAACAGCCGGCATTTCCGCCACACTGGGGCGTGTCCAGGGAGGAATGCCGGGACACACCTGGAGCTCGTCCGGGATGACATAAAAGGGGCCGTCTCCCTTCATTCAGGGCTGGAGTCGGGTGGAAGCAGGACGAGGCAGAAGAGAGTGTGGAGGCGGCCTGAAGGAGAAGGCATTGTGTGTTGGCCAGGACTTTGGGGACATTTGGGGGTTTTGTGTGCACTTGATCTTGTTGTATATATTTGTAAATAAACGTGTGGTGGTGGAAAACAACATGTCCGCCTGTCTGTGTCGGGGCCGGGTCCACACTGTACAGACAATTTTAAATTATGTGCAACAGTGCATTATTACATAGAGTGCAGAGCAGTCACTTAAGCTGTTTGTTAGTTGCCGTCATTGGTGCAAATTCTGCCCTTAACAATTTTCCATCAATGTCCCTTGAGTTGTTGTTGCAGAATTCCTTGTAAAGTAAAAACTGTGATCCACAGCATTAATTCACTTCATATTTTTAACAACTTAAATCATCCATCCATTATCCAACCAGCTATATCCTAAGATGTTATCCCTTAATTACAATTAGCTTAAACTAAAAAAAGGTTGAACTGTTGTTCTCTCCTCATAGCTCATACCTCTCAATCTCAGAATCAGCCTAGCTGCTCTTCTGTGGACTTTGTCTAGTCTTGTTATGCATTTTTTGTAATGTGGAGACCAACAGTGTACACATTATTCTAGAAGAGGCCTCACTAATGCATTATGTAAGTTCGATATTAACTCCCTTGACTTGTTCTTCACACATTATGGTATATCATCTAATATCCTATCAGCCTTCTTGGATGTAGACAATGATGAGTCCACTGTAACTGCTAGATCCTTCTCATAAGGTGTACTTTCAAGTTTCAGACCTCCCACTGTGTATTTAAATCTAACATTTCTATTTCGTACACGTAATACTTGACGTTTGTTTACTTTAAATTTCATCTGCCATAAATCTATCCAAGCCTGCAACAAGCTTGCATGTTGTTCAGGGCCCTCTGTAACAATTTAGCTGATTCTACATTATGTGCCCTTCCACCCTAAATTTTTACTTCTTTTAGTTTGATCATTATTAGGCTACGTGCAGAACCTTATCTAAAGCATTTTCAAAGTTAAGAATACTTCTTTAATGCAATGGGGATCTGGGTGCCACAATTTCAAAGAGAGCCACTGCAGCTGGACAAGGAGTGCTAAAAGCTCCGACATGCTAGCACTTAATGTTGGGTTGCAATACACAGACACTTACTTTCATAAAGACTGTTTTTTTCCATCATTGATCATCAAGAATGCCCCACACCAACTCCAGCATGTGTGTCAGCATGGATTGTATTTAATATTTAGTATCCTTTGATATACTATATTTAGATAATCAGTACGGATTTGCACATAAGTAGACTTTCCAGTGAATTGGGGTGATGTACAGGGTTGGTTTCTGCCTTGTGTCCAGCAATATGGGGGACTGCTTCTTGGCTTCCATGACCCTTTTTTATAATATTTTTTCAGAATGTTATTTTATTTGACTTCACGCTATTCCTAAACTATTTTGGATGCTGGGCACCCACTCACACTATGTTCAGTCTGCTCTTCAAGCTGTCTCTTGGCTGCAAACCAGCATTGTTGTGTTGCCAGCTGCATGATAAAAAATGAAAAAAGTGTCTAACAATAGCAACATACTGTATTATTTCTTAAAAGGTGAAGTTGCAAACACTGCAAGTAGCACACTGCATGCATAATAATACATTAAAATTGTGAGTAACATTGCCACAGAATCTCAAGGGTTATCCAACCATCCAATTCCAATTCTGGGCTGCAGAGGGCAAGTTAGGAACAAATCCTGTACATGGTACAGCGTATCACAGGGCACATTTTCACATGCAGCCATCACACTGGCCAAGTTTTTAGATATTGCTTCAGTTAATGAACACGTATTTCTGATTATAATACAATACGATACAATTTATTTTTGTATAGCCCAAAATCACACAAGAAGTGCCGCAACAGTCCCTGCCTCTTGACAGCCCCCCAGCCTTGACTCTCTAATAAGACAAGGAAAAACTCCCAAAAAAAAACCCTTCTAGGGAAAAAATGGAAGAAACATGGGAAAGGCAGTTCAAAAAGAGACCCCTTTCCAGGTAGGTTGGGCGTAGAGTGGGTGTCAAAAAGAAGGGGGTCAATACAATACAATACACAGAACAGAACAAATCCTCAATATAGTATAAAAATAAAAAATTTACAAGTACGGAGCAGAATTTAACAGTAGATGTTATCACATAATATGATTTAGATTTGTTTAGAGTCCTGGATACCTCAGCCATCAAGCTGCCTCGCCCATTTGGCCATTCCATAGCTAAAACATTGCTTGGCCAGCCAATCCGATGAAAGGACCCATCTACCTGACGATTCCTGCGATCCTCCATCAGGGATGACTTTACCTTAGGCAGGCAAAACAACTTGGCAGGTGGGCCGTAGCACCAAGTGCCACATTTGAGTACCGAGAAGAGAAACAGAATAGGTGAGGGTTAGTATCAAATTATAACTGTCATGTTACTTATGTTTTAGTGCTAATGACAAACAACAAAGATGCAGTATGTACAGTTAATCAGCAGCTCTAGTTGGGATATGCTAAATTGAAGTAGTGAGTCTTCAGCTGGGATTTAAATGCTGAGACCAAAGGGGCATCTCTTATAGAAGCAGGCAACCATTCCACAGTTTAGGGGCCCTGTAACTAAAAGCTCGACCTCCCATTGTTATTTTATAAATCCTTGGAATCATAAGCAGACCGGCATCTTGAGATCTTAATGTGTGCTCTGGTTTGTAAGTCATGATAAGTTCAGACAAGTAAGCCGGACCTTGGCCATTTAATGCTTTATATGTTAAAAGGAGGATTTCGAAATCTGCCCTAAACTTAACCGGGAGCCAGTGTAAGGATTTAAGAACTGGAGTTATGTGTTCGTATTTTCTTGTTCTTGTAATAATTCTTGCAGCAGCATTTTGGATTAACTGGAGGCTGTATAAAGAACAGTTTGAACATCCAGTGAACACCGCATTGCAGTAGTCAATCCTACTAGAAATAAATGCATGAATTAATTTCTGAGAATCCTGTTTATTTAGAAAGAGCATTAATTTCCCAACATTTTTAAGATGGAAGAAACATGATTTGGACAACTTTGTAATATGCACTTTAAATGACATGCTAGAGTCAAAGGTAACTCCTAGATTGCAGGCTGATTCAGTAAAATTAATGGGGATTTCAACTGAGTTAAATGATGACAGAATATTGTTGTGATCGGGCATCATTCCCTCCAACATCTCTGTTTAATCTGTGTTTAAAGACAAGTAGTTCTCATCCATCCACTCCTTTAATTCACTAACACAACTAATCAAAGACAACATCGGAGAAACTTCATTTGATCTAAATGAAAGGTATAACTGGGTGTCATCTGCATACGAGTGAAAATTAACATTATGTTTTCTTATGATAGATCCCAGTGAAGCGTGTAAAGTGAAAACAGTAAAGGTCCCAGTACTGAGCCCTGCGGGACACCATATCTCACTACTGTGTATAATGATGGAGTATTGTCAGCACATTTCTGTTCATATTGGAATCAATTTGATAAATAAGAACTAAACCAAGCGAGCACAGTGCCTGTAAACCCAACATCATTTTCTGGCCTGTGCAGTAAAATAGAATGGTCAATGGTGTCAAATGCTGCACTTAAGTCTAACAACATAATTACAGTGGAGTTTCCTTCATCAGAGGATATCAGAATGTCATTTACAACCCGTGTTAGTGCCGTTTCTGTACTATGACCAGTGCAGAAACAAGACTGGAATTTCTCAAATAAATTGTAATGCGTAAGGTGTGACTGAAGCTGATTGGCGACTACTTTTTCTAGTATTTTAGAGAGAAAGTGTAAATTTGAAATAGGCCTATAATTATTTAGTATGTGTGGGTCTAGGTCTGACTTTTTAAGTAATGGTTTAATGACTGAAACTTTTAGTGCATCAGGTACTGTGCCATGCAGTAATGAACTATTGATAATGTTTAGAATAGCAAGAACATCCATTGCACTTTTTACTGGTTTTGTTGGCACTGGGTCTAGGGAACAAGTAGTGGGCTTCATTTTAGAAATTAAAGTTAAGACTTCCTGATCAGTTACAGGATTAAAATTACTAAAGTGCTGAATGCAATGTGAGACGGGGCCTGCTAAGCTAGTATGCGGTTTGTACTGTGATGCTGAGATTTGGGATCTTATATTTTTAATTTTCTCATTGAAGAAGTTCATTGAGATTCAGGAAGACAACTACAGTACCTTGAAATAATCCCACACAACCAAGCAAACTTGTCACCAGCAGTGACCAGGACTGTAGTGCAGCAGTATCAAGCAGAGCATCACCGTTCCACACGTCAAAATGGGACTTCCCTCTCCAAATAAACAGAATAAAGCCCTTTGCTCATTAATTCTGTTTTCATCTATATTTTCTAACCAAAAATTGGTATGTTGCATTTCTGTAGCCTGTAATCTGAGACAGTGCAGAATGCACTTCAAAGTCGATTCTACACCAAACCTGCTTACATACGTTTGCCAGTGTCATTCTGGCACTGTTCAGTCATGTCTCTGCCCAGTTTTGGAAAGGAAATATACCAGCAAGCCTAATTGTACTCAAAGTTGTCAAGTGGCAGTATATGAACAGATGTTCTGTCCTTGCATTCAGACAAGAGCACAATATAGAAGGGGATCACTAAGGGGGTGTCACCCAGACTGTGTTTGAGTGCAGTTTACGGAAGTCGAGAGAGAGGTGGACGCAGCTGTCTGGTCTATACAGGCTGACACAGGCTGGAGCTGACAAACATGGACCCTTGTTTCATAGTCTTTTTTTTATAATTTATTTTTGTAGTTTGGCCCAGGGTAAGCTTTGATTATGTAACACTGTCATGAAAAAGTTAGGTTCAAAAAATGTTAGATGTTATATGAAATATTCTGCAGATAACAATGCTGCTTTTGAGGTATTTTAGTGGGAATCCATATAGTTTGGAACCTGCTTAGTCCAATTTAGGGGCATAGCAAGCTAAATCATATTCTGGCAGTGTTGGACACAACTCAGCTGGGACAGGGTGCCAGTTCATTGTGTGGTCAGTTCAAAAGCAATTGCATTATGTACACTGTTGCGCGCTGTTGTCAAATATTAGCTGTACTAATAGGATTACATTTTCTCTAATCCTTTATACATAGAATCTGTGCAGCTAGTGGATTTATTCAGCTTTAAAGGTGCACAGAGTGACAATATATTGGGAAAAATAAGTAAAGAATACTTTCTATTATAAATGCTTGTAAAGCAAACACTAGAATTATTGGTAAATAAAGTAAAGTAGAAATGCTAGAAGAGAAAATTGTGTAAATTTAAACAAATCTTTTACAATAAATATAGTATGTAACGATACTGGAGGTAGACATTTATACTGAATGTGAAAGGTAGCTGCAGCCTGTGTTGACAATATTGATGGCAATACAAGAACCATCTCAGTGTGGGACACAAGTCCAGGGCATGCCACTTTCATACATTCAGCCAAATGATTCATATGCAAGTTCCTGGAGATGTAAGACAGCATCTAATTTCTGCACCAAGTGGTCAAGCAAGTGGCCTTGAAACGTGTCATTTGTATTAAAGAAAAACTGAATGGACACTTCCTGAATCTTTTGTTGTGTATTTACTGAAAATATATTGCAATATTGCACATTTTGTAAAGACCATTCGCTGATCATTGACATTAGTTTTCCAACCTTAAAGTACCTTTACTATTCCAGAGTCATGAAATAAGTCAGGAAAATTATCACTAACCCTACACATCCAGGCCATAATCTCTTAGAACTTCTCCCATCTGCCAGGAGTTATAAATTAAATTACACCAGGACAAGCAGATATAAGAATAGTTTCTTTCCACAGTCCATCAAACTCATAAAAATGGCTAATTCAGCCATCCCTGCCCTAGGCTCTATCCTTTCTGGATCCATTTCTGATCTTTTACTGTCTGCACCTATTTCATCAACACTAGATAGTCTTGTTGACCACTATAACTCAGTCCTTCATTCAGCATTAGATAAAACAGCTCCTTTAAAACATAAGGAGGTTTCCTTTAAACGTTCAGCTCCTTGGTATAACTCAGAATTGCGATCTATGAAAGCAGCTGGCCGACGCCTTGAGAGAATGTCACGTAAGACTGGCCTCACCGTGCACATTCAGGCTTTCTCTGACCACCAAAGAGCTTACAGAGAAGCACTAACTGCTGCTAAGAACACCCACTATGGCAGAATAATAGAAAGTGGCTACGATAACCCAAGGGTTTTGTTTTCTGTAGTTAATAAACTACTCGAACCTGCATCTGGCCCAACTACCTCCTCTACTGAAGTCTGTGAGGAATTCCTCCACTTTTTCCATAACAAAATTAAAGATCTAAATAATTCAACTAACATGCAGTAAATACATCATCTGTTTATATCTCTCCCTGTTTTCCCACTCCATCCAGCTCCTTCTCTAAGTTCTCACCAGTCACATCTGCATTTGTTAATGACCTGCTTTGTAAGATGAGACCGACTACTTGTGTACTGGGCCCCATCCCCAGCACACTGCTTAAATCCTGCCTTCATGCCATAATCCCAACTGATACAACAATAATAAACTCATCCCTTGACACTGGCTCTGTGCCGCTCACTTTTAAAATTGCTTCTGTAACCCCAGTGTTAAAAAAGTCTGGTCTTGATGCTGACAATCTTAACAATTTCCGCCCCATTTCCCACTTACCTTTCCTGTCAAAAGCTCTTGAGCGTGTTGTAGCCTCCCAGCTCACCAACTACTTAACCACTAATAACTTGATGGAACTCTTTCAGTCTGGTTTCAGGGTGCAGCACAGCTGTGAAACTGCTCTGCTACGGGTAACCAATGATTTGCTTATGGCAGCAGACTCTGGACAAACCAGCATATTAATTCTATTAGACCTCAGTGCAGCATTTGACACTGTCAGACATGACATTCTACTGTCCAGAATAGAGAACATGCTGGGTATCTCTGGCACTGCCCTCCAGTGGTTCAAGTCCTATCTGACTGATAGGCAAGAGTTTGTTAGTCTTGGCAACAGCTGATCCAGCTTGGCGCCAGTCACACAAGGAGTTCCTCAGGGCTCTGTCCTCGGCCCTCTTCTCTTCTGTATTTATATGCTTCCCCTTGGCCATATTATTTGTAGCTATGGACTGGGCTGTCATTTTTATGCAGATGATACTCAACTCTACTTCAATGTTAAAAGTGGAACTTCATCAGAGCTTTCTCAGCTCACAACTTGCCCCAGTGAAATTAAAACCTGGATTGAGCAGAACTCTTTAAAATTAAATTGCAACAAAACGGAACTCCTGCAAATTGGGACTAAAGTGCAACTTAATAAAATGAGCTCCTTCCCAGTCAATCTTGGCGGTGATCTCATCAAACCTGCCTCTACTGCAAACAATCTCGGTGTCATTTTTGATTCCTCCCTTTCTTACTCCACCCACATAAATCACATTAAGAAACTTTCTTACTTTCACCTCCGTAACATATCTCGTGTTCGCTCCTTCCTCTCCTTGTCTAATGCTGAGAAACTTGTCCATGCTTTTATCATATCCCGCATAGATTATTTTAACTCGCTGCTGGCAGGTGCCCCTTCTAAACATATATCACAGCTCCAGCTTATTCAAAACTCGGCTGCAAGAGTCCTTACTCGAACCAGCAGCAGCGAGCACATCACACCCATCCTGCTCCGCCTTCACTGCCTCCCTGTGTCTTACAGAATCGAATATAAAATCCTACTAATAACCTACAAAACCTTAAATAACCTCACACCAATCAGTGGGCTACATCAGTGACCTTCTCCATCACTATGTGCCTGCCCGCTCACTAAGGTCCTCTGATTCTGGCAATCTTGTTGTGCCCCACACTAATCTACACTCCATGGGTGACAGGGCCTTCAGCAGTATAGCGCCCAGACTCTGGAATGACCTACCGGAATTAATCAAATCAGCTGACTCCATGAATTCTTTGAAAAAACAACTCAAAACTCATCTGTTCAGGAAGGCTTTTAGCTCTACTTGACTTCATTCCCCTTCTCTTAGTTTACCTCTCTGTCAAGATGCTCATGTAACCTGTGTGTGTGTGCTAGACCATCAATTATGTTATCTGTTAGGCTGTCTCTGAATTTACTACCCTAATCTTCTTTATTTATTTATTTGGTTAGTACAATGCTATATACTGTATACCCTGCTGTTCTTTCTTATATTCTGTAAGTGGCTTGAGCATGGGAAAGGTGCTATATAAATAAAATGTATTGTTATTATTATTATTATTATTATTATTATTATTATTAGGCTGGGCCCCCCTGCTCTCAATATCTTGCAATACTGTTACATATAGATTGTGTTTAACTCAGGATTTTTTAAACTTTCTTGCACTATGCGGGCAAATGTTTACACTCTTGTATTTTCTTTAGGTATTTTCTTAAAAATTGTGTTTATGTTAGTCATGCATATATAAGTCTTTGTGTGCATTCATGGACAATAAATGTGATTCTGAGTCTAATTCTGACCCTGTGAAGGCTTTTATTGCTCCATGATTCACATATGAAAAGTGCAGCATAGGAAGGACATTTTATGCAGACCAGTTGCTAACCTCTGTTCATTTCATGATGTACATTTACTATGCAAGTGACATAATCCAGGTAAAGCTTTTTGTTGTTTTTACTTTAGTGGCTTTGTTGCTATATGTCATAGGGTTAACAGAATTTGCATTTCCCCACAGTAAAGCAAGCAAACATTTATATTATATAATAAACACTTAGGTCAAAACAGATGCTTAGTGCTGTAATTTAGCTCGGAAAAGTCAGCAGATGGAAAAAAAGGTTTCAGGAGCAAAGAATAATGTAGTCAGGAAGCAGGCCAATAGCCAAAATGAACCAAAGGATTCATATACCAAAACACTAAATCAGGAAATCATAGAATATTTATTGCAAAGGACCTAAAACTAGCTTGATATAAAGGTGATGTGCTCTTGGGTGTCATATCTTATATGGGTAATGCGCTGGTAGGTGCCACCATCTTATATAGGTGATATGCTTCTGGGTGCCACAATCTTATATAAGTGACTAGCAAAATACCCGCGCTTCGCAGCGGAGAAGTAGTGTATAAAAGAAGTTATGAAAAAGAAAAGGAAAAATTTTAAAAATAACGTAACATGATTGTTAATGTAATTGTTTTGTCATTGACATGAGTGTTGTTGTCATCTATAATAATAAAAGGCAAAGCCCTCACTCACTCACTGACTGACTGACTGACTGACTGACTGACTGACTGACTGACTGACTGACTGACTCATCACTAATTCTCCAACTTCCCATGTAGGTAGAAAGCTGAAATTTGGCAGGCTCATTCCTTACAGCTTACTTACAAAAGTTAAGCAGGTTTCATTTCGAAATTCTACACGTAACGGTCATAACGGTCGATAACGGTCGACAACCTCCGCCATGTTGAACTTTCTTATTTATGGCCCCATCTTCACGAAATTTGGTAGGCGGCTTCCCTGCGCTAACCGAAACCGATGTATATACTTATTTCGATGGTATGACGCCACTGTCGGCCGCCATATTGAACTTTCCAACGTCACCAATTTTCAAACTTCCCGTGTAGGTAGAAGGCTGACCCCATCTTCACGAAATTTGGTAGGTGACTTCCCTGCGCTAACCAAAACCGATGTACGTACTTATTTCGATGGTATGACGCCACTGTCGGCCGCCATATTGAATTTTCCAAACGTTACTAATTCTCCAACTTCCCGTGTAGGTAGAAGGCTGAAATTTGGTAGGCCCATTACTTACAGCTTACTTACAAAAGTTAAGCAGGATTCATTTCGAAATTCTACGCGTAACGGTCATAACGATCAACAACGTCCGCCATATTGAACTTTCTTATTTATGGCCTCATCTTCACGAAATTTGGTAGGCAGCTTCCCTGCGCTAACCGAAACCAATGTGCATACTTATTTCGGTGGTATGACGCCACTGTCAGCCGCCATATTGAACTTTCCAACGTCACTAATTCTCAAACTTCCCGTGTAGGTAGAAGGCTGAAATTTGGCAGACCCATTCCTTACAGCTTACTTACAAAAGTTAAGCAGGTTTCATTTCGAA
>JANRMT010062856.1:114735671-114746448 GCA_026402145.1 Polypterus bichir lapradei
TATCTATCTATCTATCTATCTATCTATCTATCTATCTATCTATCTATCTATCTATCTTTTAGTTACATATCTCTGTTTTTTACACACTCTAACCCTGTATTGTGAACAGACACACACAGAGACAGATATGCACTTGCTGATTAATTTATATAAATATATATATATGGAAGCGATTGAGAGTATATGTTTACACACACACATATATACACATATAAAACAGTGTTTGTGGCAGTGCGTCACAAATAAAGCTTTGCAAAGCAACAGCTGTCCACACCCACTAAACATAAGGCAAACAGGAAACCTGCATATTGGCACATGTGGTAAGAGAAGATAAACCTCTGGTGACCTAAAGCCTTATACTCACCTCCGGATCCACATTCAGAAAGTTAATTTTTGGTTGCTTCCTAAGACCAACTGTCTTAAGTACTTAACCCTGCAGGCTTAGTTGTAGATTGGCAGAGTAATAAATTGTATGATAAACATATACTAGTCTGTCTTAATTAAGAGTGGATTGTAATGCAGATTCATCAGACACTCTTTCTTTGAAGCAGCCATCAGCACTTAGTGTAGACAGGATATTCCTCTAAGCCATCTTGGATCAATTGCAAAATGCCAGCAATGATGAGCAAGTTTTTTAAAAGCATGTGTTTTTATAAGGAGGTTAGCAGTGAGTAAAGTGTTTGGCTTGCATCCTCGATATTTTAAAATTCAAACATAAATGAAGTTGCTTGTATTGGAACAGTTGAACTGCAGCTCAGTGATTGTATCTTACTCTTTGGGGTTGTACGTTATAAAGAAAAAGCACAGAATGAAGATTGCCATTCACTGTTTTTGTGCTTATCACAACATCTGACAGTTATAAAGCAATTTTGGGCTCTAAAATTATTGCTTTAAACTTATACTGCTGGTTGCTTTGCTGTCCCTTCCTCAAATTCTCAATAAGAGAGATGTCCAGTACATTTTCCCTCCTAGTGGTAAGTGGTATGGCTGTGCAAGTAAAATTTGCATTTTCAAATCCTTTATTCAACAAAAATATCAATATATAGCGTGGTCTACTGAAGAAACAGGAAGCATACTTTTGGCCTCAGAAGTTGGTAGTGACCTCTTGCAGGGGTTTTGCATAACTGCCCACCTGCCCGCCTAACATTGGCTCCTCCATGCAAAAGTCCTTTATTTGCAGGATATTTTAAGGGTGTTCTTGCATGTCCTGCCCATTTCAAATCCCCCAACATTTCAAATTAGGGCTTTAACTAGGCCAGCTGATATCCCTGTATTTTGTCTGTTTGATGGTGGATTTGCTAGTATGGTTGGATCATTGTCATGTTGAAAGGTCCATTTCTACTTCAGATTCAACTTTCAGATGGCCCCACATTCCCCTGAAGCACCCAATGATATGATGCAGAATTTGTAGTTGACTTGATGACTGCAGGTTGCAAAAGCAACCCCAAACCATTACATTTCCAACACCATGCTTCACAGTTGGTATGAGGTTCATCTCCTAAAATGTTGTCTCCAGCTCATGCCAAACATGTCTACTGTAATTGCGGTCAAACAACTCTTATCTTTCAATCATCGTCCCAGAGCACATTGTTCCAGACAGCCTGGTTTTTGCCTGTTTGTTTAATATCAAACTATTGTTTTGCTCTGATGTTCATTGTGGACAGCAAAGGATTTTTTTCTGGCACTCCTCGCATGTAGGTCAGATTTGTACAGTCCCTTTCTGAGTGTAGATGCATGCACTTTGGACAACATCTCTTGTAAGAGTTACCTGAAGATCCCACAATGAAACTTTGAGGTTTTTGGGGACTTCTTTTAGTATGAAACAGTCAACTGTTGGGCTAAATTTGCTGGGCTGGTCAGCCCTAGCCGAATTGGCAGTACTTTGAAATTTGTTCCACTTGATGATTTTCCTTACAGTGTAATGATTGGTGATCGTTTTAAATCCCTTGCCAGACTCCATAACCTTCTTTCTGAGGACCTTACAGAGAGAGCTGTTTTAATCTTGGCATGATGGCACCACAGATGTCAATGGCAAAGAGAACACCAGACCCTAGATATATGCAGTTTAAATAAGACAGTTTCCACCTGCATACTTTATAAGGAGGTACTGATTATTGGAACCTAATTAGGAACACCAGTTTCTAATTTTACGGATTTAAAGTGGGGATGAATGTACTTTTACCATGTGACTAATCTGCATTTTTATAAATTTAGATTATTATTATTAGATTATCCATACACCATCATTTCTTCAAGTATATTACCTTTATCATAGGCACTGTTTGCATGAAAATCTAACGTTTGGCTTTTCAAATATGTTGAAAAAGTCTTAAAACCGAGGTCATTAAAGATCCCTGGGCATCTTTTGAAAATAGCAGGGTTTATTTATCCTGATGTCCTGGCTAAAATTGTCAATCACAGCCTTGTCCATTCTGGCCCCCTAATCATCCCCTGTCTCTAACTGGCTTTCCCTCTCACTGTGCTGGCAAAAGAGTGGCTACCATTGCATCATCCAGATTGAGTGCTACACATTGGTGGTGGTCAACAATTTTCATGGGGTGTACTTACTTTTTCCCATGACACTTTATGTTGTGTTTTAGGGCAGCACAGTGGAGCCGTGCCCGCCACTGCTTCCTCAAATGACCACCTGTATGAAGTTTGCACATTTATATCATGGCTGCTTGAAATGAATGAATGCATCTGAAACACTGTGCTCCGCTGTCATGATTTGAGTGTAATGACTGATCATTTCAGTGTGGACGACCTGGTCATTCCCTTAAATTGTTTGATGCTGTGTGTGTTTGTGAGAGACAGATTTGTATTTAATACTGTACTCCCACTAATCTGAAATTGAATGTTTTGTTTTGTTTTTTATTCCGTTTTTTAAAATCCTGTTAATCCTTTAAAAGCCTTTGTGTCTTTTTGAATGCTTATTTAATTTTGTACTTGCAAAAGCTTTAATGACACTAAGTGCATTTATTCCATCAAGCCTTCTATCATATTGTATTTTAATGGTTTAAGGCCAGAGGCCTTATTGTTTGACTTTGTGTAACTATATCAAAGTTGATTTAACCAAAATTATAGAGAAATAGAACAAGTAATTTTATTTTTACAATTTAACAAATTTTAGCCAACTTATTAATTTTTATCGAAAAACTGATAATTACAGTGGCCTTTATAAAGGAAGGCATCATGGTTTTCCTAAACTACGGCAAATACCACTAAGACATCTTAAAATAACCCTGAATATCTTGTTCTGCTTTTCGTCTTGGGACACACCTCAGTCTCCATTTCCTTATGGGGACTTTCCAGGTTCTCCTAGTCACTTTAGAATAAACCTCCTAGTTTGGTTTTAATCTGACAAATCCATTGAGGATGCTTGCAAATTGTCCTTCTTAGAGTGAGGAACATTTTGCTAGGCTCAGGAGTTCCTCAAAGTGTTTTTCAGTGTTTTCCCATCCTTGAAAAAGAATAGCATCTGTAATACTTTGATAGTGATACATATGATGTGATGTCTGTGACAGCCATACCACCTGCGCCTCAGAACAGGTCATCCACCTGAAGCAAAGCATGCTTGGGTGCTACAAGTACTATAATGGGAGACCATCTAGGAAAACCTTGGGTTCATACTGGAAAAGGTGTTGGTGAGGTTAGCAGGAGGGCTTACCCCATGATCTGTGTGTGGATCCCAATAGACTAGTGAACTGATGGGGACATTTTGCTAGCAATGTAGCACCATCCTTCAGATGAGATATAACAGCGAGGTCCAACTCTCTGTTCTCATCAAAGATCACTAAGTATCTTTCAAAAAAGTGGGGTTTATCCTGGTGTTCTGGCTAAAACTGACAATCATGGCCTTGTCATTCCCGGCCACCTAATCATCTCCTGTCTCCATCTGTCTTTCTCATCCCTTCACTACCTTGTCTACTGTTGCATCATCCAGGTGGGTGTTACACATTGGTGGTGGTACAAGTGGTTTCCCACTGTCTATGCAAAGCACAATGACTAGCGAGAAAAGTGCTGTATAAGTGTAATCTATTATATCTATCTATTATATCTATCTATCTATCTATCTATCTATCTATCTATCTATCTATCTATCTATCTATCTATCTATCTATCTATTATTATTATTATTATTATTATTATTATTATATTGCTTGCTATCATTATGGGTTATTAAGTTTAGAGTGATGGGCAAAAATGGCAAGTGTATCCATTTAAAAGTAAATGTACAAAACAATAAAGCCTTTAGAAAGTGAAGGGGTCTGAATACTTCCCAAAATTAAGATACATCCTCCACTGTACCACCATCTTTTATAGGGAGGACTTAATGATGTGAAATAACACATGACCCAACATCACATGATTGGCAACAGTAAACAAGATGATCATGCCCAATTCTAAAATACATAAAATCATGGTGCTTACAAAAAAAAAGCAACACCATTAACGTAAAATACCTGATTTTATTGAAACCTTTTTGACTGACTGTGTGCTTGTATCCCTATTCAGGCAAAGCATGTCTTAGCTTTTTAGTTAAACCATCATAAATCATTTCCGTCTGACCGCTCATCTCAGACCAGTTTGCTGAAGCTAAACATCCCAGCACCACAGGGTTGCCTACAGTCACCTGAATGTCCTAGAGCCATCTTCCGTGACCATCCTGGCTGATAAATAGCCGCCTGTGCCACTGCATTTAACTTTCCATTAAAGCTCATCTGATGTGGTGACAATGAGGGCAATCGACCTGCCCACATATTAAATATGTTAGTAATATTTATCAGCCAAGTCATCCCATGGTGTTTTATTTAAACTGGGTGATTAATCCAGTTAGACTTTTTTTCAGCTGTAGATGGGTGGATCATTATGGTTTGATTGGACTGTGATTGATGCTTTACAGGGCAGCTGTCTTACATTTCCAACTCAAAACACTTTAATCACAAAATGATATAGTGGGAGCACTAACACCACTTACTTTGCCTAATAAACTAATTTACTGGTAAATGTGCATTGATTTTCTAATCCAAAAGGATGGCAGCGAGAACCCACCAGTCCCTCAGAAGGCATCAAAGCACTGCACATAGAAATAGTTTTTCAGTTGAATAAAAACATCTTTCAATCTTCCAATAAAGTTAAGCAAATTTTGGTGTGGTGGCCTCTTTCGCTTGTCTTAAAGAAAAATGTGCTGTTTATATGTGTCAGAAAACTGTGGGTGTCAGCACTCGCCTTGGCATCAGCACTCGCCTTGGCAATCATCTATTACAGTTAAAAAATAACAATCAACAGATGTGATTTTAAAACAATGGTTGTTATACTTCTTTTTGTAAAGAGCTGTTATAACACACATCAGGACATGGAGGCAACCCTAAAATTACAGACTCACTTGCTGTTTTTTTGTTGTCAAATGCAAAGTATTAACGGAACCTTCTGTATTATTTTTTTGCCTTATTTGTTTCATTGATCAGAAATTACACTGTTTAATGTCTAAAGTAGGTTCCTGTGAACATTAGAACATAGGAGAATTTGTGATAAGAGTGAGCCATTCAGCTCATTAAGCTTGTCCATCCTTTTTACTTAGATTGTACATCAAGTCGAGATCTGAAGTTCACTAGAGTCCTACAGTGCACCACACTACTTGGTAATTCATTCCATGTGTCTGGGGTGGTTTGCTTGAAGAAAAACTTTTGAACATTTGTGAGAAATCTTCACTTAACAAGTTTCATACCTTGCACCCATGTTCTTGTTTCAGAATTTATTTTAAAATAACAGCCTAGCTCCACTGTACTAGTTTCCATCATAATTTTAAATAGTTCAATCATGTCCTCTCTTGATCTCCATTTGCTGAAACTGAAAAGGTTTAACTCCTTCATTCTTTGCTCCTATCAATAAAGTCCTGGAATAAGCCTAGTCCCTCTTCCCGGGACTTTCTCTAGCACTGTTGTATCTTTTTTGAAATACACTATGTCAAATAATAATAATAATAATAATAATAATAATAATTCATTACATTTATATAACACTTTTCTCAGTACTCAAAGCGCTATCCACACAGGGAGGAACCGGGAAGCGAACCCACAATCTTCAATTCTTCCACAGTCTCCCAAAATGTAGACCAAAACTGAAGACAGGACTCCAGGTGAGATCTCGATATACAACTTAAGCATAATCTCCCTAAACTTGTATGCCACACAACATGATATACAGCCTAACATCTGTTAGCTTTCTTGGTCACTTCTGTACAACTGCCTGGATGTCGATAGTGTCGAGTCTGCTATGGCTCCTTGGTCCTTCTCATAGGAGCAACTTTGAATCTCCTGATCTCCAATTGTGTAATCAAATCAAACATTATCGCTTCCTACATGTAATACTTCATATTTACTTACATTAAATTTCATCTGTTATATTCAATGTCCATATATTTGACTGTTAATAGAAATAAAAAGGTGAATAAAATGTAAATTTATATGAATAGATTACAGGATTATTAAGTACATCTATACCTTATTATCCTCCAGATTTTGAATATAAAGTATTCTATTATTGCTAGCAGAGTCTCTGCTTAATTTAATGTATCCCATTCTACCAGTTACAATACTGTATGATTTTAGAGACTTTGTTGTATCTGTATTCATTTTTACTGATTTTTATGGATATTTCATTTATTTGTTCTCTCACAAAATCGTTTTAAATAGCTTCCCATGCTAACAAAACTTGCAGCACCTCTTAATATTTCTATTAAAAGGATTTTTGCTTCTTTTCACTGAAAGTATTAGTGACAAAGAGTCTTCTTATAATTAGCACTTTGGGATAAGAGTTCTACTATTACAGATAATAAAACAGCATTTTTTGGACACAGATGGGGGCTGTCAGCACCCCAGCTGCAGGTTCACATCTGTTAAGTCCTAAATTTGGGAAATCGTTTATCACAGCACCTTGCTCAGTCTAGTTCATATTCAGTTCTGTACCTTTTCACTAGGATAATTAAAATAAGTGGCAATCTGTCTAAATGACCAAAGTATTGTGTAATTGTTCATTATGTTTCAGGAAATAAGTCGTGCAAAGACCTTAATTAACTCTGCAGAGATGTCTTGGGATGATAATGAACTGCTTAGTGAGGAAGAAGCTGAAATGTGAAAAAGTTCAAGGGCACAGCTATAAGCCAGCGATGGTGACTAATTAAGCGCTTTCCTAAGCATTTTCTTTTTCAGTTCAAAATGTACAATATTCTATTTCATTATTACTGTGATACTATAGTATATGTTTTGAGTTGAAGAACAAGCTGACAGCATTTGAAAATTTATATAGAACACAGTGTGTCAGAGCAAGAATAAAAGTGGAGCAATAACACTTCCATCCATCCATTATCCAACCCGCTGTATCCTAAGACTTTTTATTTGATATTTCCCATATTTCCTTTTATTGTGTAAGTGTAACATAACACCAAAAACTATAGTAATTACTGCTGTGCACTCTGTTGCTTTTCCATTTAAATAAAATCCAGATAGAAGGTATCTATCCGTCTAATAAGAAATTACAAAAGTAGTAAATCTTCAGTTTCCTGCAGTCAGTCAATGAAATAAAGGTTAACATATACAAATGTGAATTGTATTATGGGACACTATGCCCCTAGGAGCCGCCACAAAAGACTGTGTCTGAAACTCTACTGAGTGTTAAACCATTTACTGGGAAAGGCAAAAAAGTCATGGAGGAGACCAGGAGAAAAAAACACCAGAACTATCCAGAAAATCCATAACCAAGAGTGAGTCCTATCATCTGTCAAAATCTAAACAGCAACCCAAAATTGTAGTATTATATAGTACTAGGGTGTTGTACCGTGTTAGCCATTATGAATGAACCTTTTATTGGCTAACTAAAAAGATTACAATATGCAAGCTTTTGAGGCAACTCCAGCCCCTTCTTCAGGCAAGATGTAATCATATACAAAATCTAAAGTCAAGACCCTGGGAATTAAAAGAGCAATAACTAACACGCACAAAAAAATGTTTTTGATTTACTTATCTGCAAACATAGATGATGACGAATATGAACCTTTGCATGAGTGACGTTAAATGTGTGGTTTCTCAGACCACGCTCCTTAGTAACCACGTTTGCTTCATGGCCGTGGTGTTCTGGGAATCACAAGATAGGAACAGAAAAAATGCACAATAATTTTTCCACTATCTTAAAACAGCCTCATATTGGACAATAAATGCCAGAGTCTAACTCAGCAGCCCAGAAACCCAAAAAGAAAAGTAACACTTAGGAAAGAAAAGTATAAAAATGCCAAATAATCAGAAATGATAACATCTCTGTGGATGAAACTCCATCCTGCAAAAAACATTTCAACGCTAATACGATAGAAATGCTTAATTGTAAGATGAATGATGATGACAGGAAACACAAAGCACCTTACCTGTTCACTAGTTCTTGGAATCTTTTGTAGTCCAGTATGTATGTATGGATAAGTCCAGAAAGGCACTTTGGGTCCATGCCAATTAAAACTTTATCTGCAAGGAGAAAAAGAAGAATTGAGAAATCCACCTTAAAGTTATCTGGAAGCCAGTATAAGTTCAACTATAGCAGTTATTTGATTATATTTTCTAATTTTAGCAAAGATTCTTAAAGCAGCAGGTTTATTTAACTAATAGTTACAAGTTAAATAATTTAAACAGCCTGTGAATAATACAGTATATTAAAGTATTCAATTCTACTACAAATAAATGCATGAATTAACTTCTCAGCATCCCCCATACCTAGAGGCCATCTTAATTTTGCTGAAGAAGAAGAATCTGTAGTTAAAGACAGGCTGATGTCACACCAGCACTGAGTACTTTCAGCCAACAAATTATTCAGCAAAAGTGTGTCGAGAAACGCTACTGGGGCTCCTTTATCCCAAACGCCTGCATAATGCCCCACTGTGACTGCAACAGACAAGTCACAAGTGTTTTTTCTTTTTAATTGTCCTCCTTTTAAGTTATTCTGGTGTGTGTTCAGATTATGTTTGTATTTACATTTATTTATTTATTTAAAGAGCTTCTGTTAAAAGCCCACTTTCCCTCTGGGGCCAAATAAAGTTCTAAAGATAAGACCTAAGTTTGTGCCAGTGTTTATTCTGAGAACTTCTAGAAGGGTGACCCCCTTCAATCAGAGGAAGTCTTTCCTGCTTGGGTTCCACACACCATTTTAGCCACAGAAGTATCACATTAGATGTAATTAGGAGTTGTGTATTGCAGCCTGACTTTGGTATCATTCCCTGTGAAGTTTTCATGGATAAATTCTTGATAATATTTTCTGTCCATGTCTAAGACCCTGTCCACAGTAATATGTTTTTATTTAAGAATGTAGGCATTAGTCTCTATTTTAGCTTGCTGTTGACACCACCCTGGCATTTCCAAACTCTGAAAACAGAGACTTTGGAAAAAGCTCTTCAGAGTCTTATACTTCTGAAAACACAGCCTCAGCGTTGCAATGTGAACATGTGAAAATAAAGATTTTTGAAAACGCAGGCTCTAATTGCACTATGGTTCTTCTTACGTGGCCCTTGCCTGATTGGATTCTGCTCATTACCATGTCTCATTCTCTGATTGGTCAATCTTCACGTAAGAAAACCACATTCCAACATAGTTAGCATAGAGCAGTTGCTTTCTATGGCACTTGCTGTGTTGCTACCCTGTACGCATCTAAATTATGTTTTGTACAGTTTGGATGCATGTGCAAAAGGGAAATAATTCTCTTTAGTTTTGCAGTAAATCCCATAACCAAAAGTGTTAACATCCTTTCACGGTTTTTTCACAGATGCTCGCATGCCTAATGAAGGCAAATATCTAAGTCATATGCATTTTAGGGCTGAGAAACTTCTATAAACCATCGGAAAATAGTAATGTGGATTGAGATCATTTTCATGTAAAAATAAAATTTTTAAATGAAAATGTAGTACTATGGGTATTACCTGACTTCAGCAGTCAAATGATCCAAATTTCTTTGAATATTTTGCTTCCATTTCAACTTGAGATGCAGTCACTTTAGTCAAGGAGTTTGTTCTTTCACCCACAGTTGCCCTTAGCTGATGTATTTCTGATTTGCGTTCCAATATTATCCTTGTCACTGTTCACTATGAACCAAGCCGAGCAATATCCATCTCCAGCACTTGTGACAAATGTGCCTTAAATTCAGCCCTCAATTAAATTCACTGAATTCTCATCTTCATGTCATGGAATCAGCAGATGAGCCTGCTCTGCATTTTCATACCTGACCTGACACATGAAGAGATTTTTAATTTCATTATTATCTTAATGATCACTTCAGTGCAGATGCACCCAATTTTAACAGAATTTAAATTCCTCATTTACCGTAGATCCCGGAATATAAGCCGACCCCCTTTTCTACCTACTAAATTACATGTATTTGCCGATGACCGGTATTTAAGCCGGTATTTTATTTAAGCAAAATTTTCTAAATTTCCTTAAAAGTGTCTCTTCAGGTATATTTATCATGTTTATCGGCAAGAATTTGAGACTGCCGGCATTTTTGAATGAAACCAGGAAGTGATTGCGGAGAAGTTTGGTAAAATGAAACCTTTGTGTTGAAACTATATACGCAAATACGGTACATCGGCGGGAGGATTTCCGGAGACTCGTTATAAATTTGATTAACTTAAATACGCAATACGGTGGACCCTTGACTTACGAACTTAATTCGTTCGCGAGGGCTGGGTGTAACTCAAGTTGGTTGTAAGTCAAGACTATTTTTCCCATAAGAAATAATGGAAATATGC
>JANRMT010062856.1:114746548-114779658 GCA_026402145.1 Polypterus bichir lapradei
TGTAACTCAAGTTGGTTGTAAGTCAAGACTATTTTTCCCCTAAGAAATAATGGAAATATGCGTTCCGAACCTCCCACTGCAACACTTACTTAACTTTTTCATAATAAAAAAGGGTTGTATAATGTGCATAATTTACCAAAACACCAATAATTTTTCTAATGTACTAACCAAAAAGTTATAAAAAGTGCCTAGCCTACCAGAAGTAGGCTAGATTAAGCTAGGAGCATGGCGGCGCGCATGTTGGCTCAGGGCTCTCCTTTTCAGTGCACTTTTTTGTTGTTTTTGTACTTTTTTTTTTTTTTTGCTTGTTTGTGCACGATCGGTTCGGCGAACATCCGCTACACCCATCAGAACCTTATAGACATCGGTGTCCAGAGCCAGACATCTGTTTTGCGTGTTTTTCATCACACGCACAACATCCCAGACAACATAGCGAGACCAGCGGGCTCTCCGTGGATTATTGTCAGGTTTAGGAGGCGACACAGATGGAGGAGAGAAAGGAAGCAGAAGCGGGGCCGCAGATCCGGCGTTATGCTAAGGCTAAATAAACAACCATACAAGCCCTATACAGAACTTTTTTTTTGCAACTTCTTTGCATCTTTTCGCACCATTTGTTTATTTGTTTATTTACTTGTTGTGTTCTACACATATGTCTGCACTGAAGGAGCTGCTTTTAATCTCATTGTACATGTGTATAGTGCCAATAAAAGGCATTCTGTTCTATTCTGTTCTAGAAACAACAATTTCATACTGTACTCACCATTTAATTTGACATCTTTGGGCTGCAGGAAGGGAGGAGGAGGAGAATGAAACAGAAGGTGGTCATTGTTTAGAAGGAGCCTCCTTATGCAAATCTTTTCTTTGTAAAATTGTCGAGATGGTGAATTTCGACGTGCTGTACATATTAGTGAGATCAGTCACACGAACAGCACTCTCATATTTCCACACAATTTCCATCTTCGTTTCGATTGTGATTGCTTTCGTTACCTTCACTTCCTTCCTTAGCAATTATGTATCTTGCTTGCATGGTCTTAGTGAATTATATATAGGTAAATCACTGCAATGACCGAAATTACATCCACAAACACATGTATCTGGGCTCCGTCTGACGCTTACTAACGCTCTCGGTTGTTTGTTTACAATCTCGCAAGTGGATACACGTGACCGCATTCAGGTCGTAACGCAAGATGTTGGTCGTAAATCAAAACAACGGTATTTTATTTTAAACTTCCCGATAATTTATTATAAATTTCATTAATAAAATCAACAACTAAAACACTTTTTGGAATAAATTCTTTATTTAATTTAAAGTACTGGCATGCAAAGTTACTTCTTCATCTGAAAGATGGCGCTGTGGTTTCATCATTAATTACTTCCGTATTCATCGGCAAAACCGGCATTGCGCTGGAAATCTTGAATTTGAAACGATACTCGTTGTATAAGCCGACCCCCAAACTCCAAGCCAAAAATCTAGGACGAAATTTTCGACTTATATTCCGGAATCTACAGTACTCAAGAATTTTCTACACTTTGCTACTTATCTGTGTGTTTTTATTTTTTCCTTGAAAAGCTAAGAACATATCCTGACTTAAATACATTTGAGAACTACGGTGAGTAATCTAATTGTTTTTAAAAAGTGCTGTAGGAGAATCTTATGGCACTAGCCCCTCACTTTGATGTCATGGAACTGCAAAGTTATCGCTGGACATAAATCTTCTCACTTCTTTGTCTTGATAAGTCCACAATATACACAGCAGCCACAGCATGTTCGTATTTGAATCCTCCAAGCTCAAACATGCCGCCTTAAGATAAGCTTCCCTGTACAATCCAGTTAGAACAAGTTAATAAAAAAATGACAATTTACAATGAGCTCTTAGATATTCCATTTCAAATAAAATGTTGATGCTTATCATTCAAGCTGCAAACTTAGTCCCTCATTTATCAGATCAGTTTCATCTCTTTGACTGAATTCTGAACGTATTTAGTACATACTTAATACATTTTATATTTGTTACTGTCTCTGAATTTCGTTGGGTATGCAGAGGAAGTATTAATGAAAAAAAGTAACTTTTTTCGGAAAGATGTATGTCTGTGGTAAACATTTTCTGAACCCTGTAACTCGAGAACGATTGCACGAGTCTCAGGAAATTTTGTGGACAACTTGCACTCATAAGTCTTAAAAGCAAATTCAATTAGATCACTCAGTTGAGAAGATAACGTCCAAACTAGTGCTTGGAACTTCACAAAATTTAGAAGATATGTTTAGAACATTGAAGGAGAGACCTTTGTGAATCTTGAATGTAAGTCCAAAGCAAAGCTTGAAATTTTCAAAACGCAGCAGTAGTATTGCATCTCAAATATTTTGGTAAATTCACACCGTATATTGCACTCATGCTGGAAATATAGATAATGTCACATGCTAGCCACATCACATTTTTTTCTTTGAATACTGGATTTTGATTTCTGCTAAATCATTCCCAATTTTCATTTTCTTACTAAACAGCTTAAATACCATCAGCGTTTTACCTTGAAATAACGTCATTCGTCAATGCATTTGCCTTGAGAGCATCTTTACTTCATTCCATTCAAATGACAGATGCATGACTGAAGATACTGATCAAGACATCCATCTCAAACTGCAGCTCTGCATCCTAAGAAATAAATTAATGAAAACAAAATAAAGTCCCAGTGCTTACAGAAAGAAAATTCATGCATTGCACTAAAAAAAGTGTTTGTTATTTTACCTGCGGCACCTGACGGAAGAAACACATTTCAAAATACAGCAACAAAAGAAAGCAAAGTAGATTCAGTGTATGACTTCATTTTAGGCTTGCCACTAGCAGTATTTAAGATAAGCCAGACTGAATTTTTATTATTTCTAAAGAGAAAGATTGTATCAGTTTACAAATTTTTATATGCTCAATTTGGAAAAGCGTGAAATCTCTTTTTGCAGGAATCATTCCAGCTTTTGTAAATACACAAAAGAACCAAGTGACAGAAATTGAATGTATCCATGAAAGAATCTGGATACCCATAAACATTTTTCAAACAATTCCTTAGAATATCTACACACTGTATAAGCTGTAGTGTAGTACAGTAAATGACACTCTTTTTATTGGCATCAAGAGTTCAATGGAAATGCCCCCTTTGTTTATTTCTTTACAGTTTTTGTTTATGACACGCCTTTTTCAGATTGCAATGGGTGTCGTCGTTGTAGTCCTACAGGTCCGCAGGGCGTGGCTCCTTGTGTGTAGTGTCATGGCTGCCATCTTTTCAACGCTAAGAGGTATGCACTTTATTGTTTGAAACTTGGTTTCAATAAAGGGAAGACCTAGCCCAATAATTTCTTTACTGTTTGGTACCTTTCTCAAATTCTGCTGACATTTCCAGGGTGATCCGTCAACACTGTCAGTAATCGTAGCAGATGTGACGGTTAGTTTCTTAACCCGGAATGTGGTGTTGACTGTTGACACTGTTTGATTGACATTAATCCTCTTCTTGAAATGCATTCATTTGCTTATTGAATATTCTTATTTCAGTAACTGTTAGTGAGGTGGTGGCCAACCATGAATAAGATCCCACTTTTGGTGCTTTAAGCATGATAATTCTGGAGGGACTTAGTATCTGCAGATTGTCAGGAAAGGAACAACCAACCTGTGTGTTTACGTGTGTGTGTGAATGAGAGAGTGCAACAGTGAGACAAGGATCAAGCACTTGGAGAACAATATTCTTGACTCTTGCAAGATCCGCACAACTGCTTAAACCCAATGGCCTGTTTATGTGGCCACTAGCAAGACTCAAGAAATATTCTGGCATGGAACGACTCAAAAACAAGTGTTGATAGTGTTGTCTTTGACTCCGAGTGAGCGGCGTAAGGTGGAGCTGGTAGTGTGAATATTTCAGCAATGAACAGGGTCGAGAAAAGGTCATTGGAGTGCTGTTGAAGGGTGGAAGATCACGGAGATGGCAGTAAACATCGCATGAGGGACCGAGGGAGAGACACTGCCTGTCACAATGCATTTGGCTACCACAACCACCAGTGATGATAAAATGTCAGCTGATATTTTTCAACATACATCAAATATTGAAAGCAGAACTGTAAATGAATATTTTTTCAGTAAATGGAGCACTGCATGGATAATACTTAACAGTCAGCAAACAACACATTCACAATTTCAATCCAAGAATACAGAATATAATTCTTAAGGCCAATTTTGTCGTAAATGTTTATTTTCCATTTTTTTTTTCAATGAGTAATGTGCTGAAGTGTATTGTATTTAAATAATCGATGTGATTAATAGTAATGTTTATAACGATTTTTCCAATGCGGTTAATGAACAAGTTTACGCAGCCTTTAAATTGTATTACCTTAAAGGGCTCTGTCATTCAAGCGCCAAGGTGGAATTGAAAACCAACCTGGAAACAGGCTAGTGGCACCAGGCACAAAGGACATTTCTCAACCTCCAAAAAGAAAGATTCTTTTCGACAAGTTAAAGACTTTACTGCTTTGTTAAATTTTGCCAACCAGCGCCATCTGCTGATAATTAAGACGGGGCAGTGCCCCTAATGTAGAGACGCCATACTGCACTCTCATGAACTCATCCACACTCGCTCACAGTCATTCTTGGAATTGCCTCATTGAAATACAGTGTAAGTTTTGCTGTATAAATACAGATCCTGAACATTGTTTACACGTGATGTTTTGAGCCATATTGACATTTTTAAAATATGAGAAATTTAGCAAGCCATCATTTTTTTTTCACTGCCATCATTAATTTTTAGGCAGTGGCAGCCTTGTGTTTCTAAGGAACTTATAAGTGGATCCTTCAACTCACACCCAATATTGGAAACATTCCTCCTACTGCATTTGCTGGAAAATGACTGAATTGATTTCTTTGACATTTTAATAAGTGATTGCTCTCACGGTGAAGGTATGCTTTTACAGCTTTGAAGGTCATTCAATCAGCAGCATTTGAGTGCCTATCATGTTTAGTTTTCCTTTGGGGACGATTGTTTTATTTTATGGCATATATACTCATGCATAACATATTAAACAAAGGTTTCCACTTTCATGCTCTGTGGAAGCACATTTTGTAAATGTCTAACCATTGTTTAATTGGGTGAACTGTACTCATGCTCTTTGGTTGTTTCAGTTTTTGTAATATAGTGCCTTTAAGTTGTAAGGTGAAGAAATTCACATGGCACCTAACAAGTACTGAGGTGTGGTTCAGTAGTTTACATATTTTTACAATAGGAAATAAGGCAGGTTATCCAGTATTCTCATGGTCACACAGTGGCTAAGAGGTGGTGTTTTAGCCTGGTGGTTTAGAGTGACATTTCTGAGCCATGAGGTCACACTTCACACAAGAATGCCTTTGTGCTAGTTAATCAGAACTGCTTTTTTCAGTTGAATAGCATGTACATTCAAATAGTATATCGTCAGAATCCATTCCTTGATCAATTTTCTGGTCTAGTTTAATCCAATGTAAAGGTCACATGAAGACAGCCTTCCATAGAAAACAAGAGCTAACCCTGGGCAAAGTGCCATTCCATCACAGAGCCCACTCACATACAACCCCCAAAGCCACTCATTCTTACTGGTCAGTTTGGTGTCCCCAATTTAACGAACACTCGCACCTTTTTGATCTGGGAAGAAAAACAGATTAGCTAATGAAAAGCTTGAGCATGGAAACGATGAAACAATGCAAACTTTACACTGTGACCATACTGGGTGCTACGCTGGTTTTGATCTTCCAAAACAAAAGAAATTATTAAAGCAGAACTTTGTTTTTGATTGTAATGGCAGAGGGCCTTTTGAAGGGTTTTAGACATCAGATTTACAAACAATAGACCACCAAACCTAAGCCTCCAACTAAAAACAACTTGCTTAAAAAATGTATTTTCTCTCACCGATAGGTGTTTTCTTTTAGAATTATATAATATTAAACATCCAGCTCAACCTTGCATAAGATGGCATGTGTCACATCATATCATGTAGTGCATGACGTGACACCTGCATATGCCTAGAATATGTGCAGCCTCGTAGCAGTGAATACTCTTAAATGGCAGTGCCAGTGACATCACCATCAGATAAAAAAAGAGCAAAATAATTGTCTATTATAAAAAAAATCCTGGAGAAAAACAGTAGGGCGACGAGACGTGATCTTCACGTTAAGATCATGGAAGACACTTAAAAGACCCACAAGACTAAAGAGATTGACCCAGGACCGTCTCGCAATGACGTAGAACATGAGATTCTTGCAAGACATGCCCTACTTACAACCAAATAAGAGCACGGGCAGCAACACACTCAGTCATGTTTTGGCTTTGAGCACACACAGATCCAGGGCTCTCAGCGCATATAAAGCGTATAAGGACAATACATTATAAATGAAACGTAGACGACTAAGCGAAGAAGAAAGCAGCGCGGAGAAAAGAGACTCAAAAGTGCTGGAGACAAAAAAAAGAAAAAATAATCTAGGTGCAAATTCAGAAAATAAGAAAAGTAATCATCAGCCCGGAACAAGTGGAATTGAAAAAAAAAACACTTCCAATCCGGACGTTGGCGCTATACACATGCAGAGCAGGTTAGAGATTATGAAGGCAGTGGAATTCGAAAGGTTAAAAAAAAAAAGTTGGCGCAATACACATGTGGAGAAAGTTAAAGAATATGAAAGTAGGAAAATTAGAAAGTATAAAAAAAAGAAAGTAAAGATCGCAGTAGCGCAAACAAATGGAAATTATTATTCAAAAAGAGAAAATAATCACCACGGACCAGGTGTCATTGAAACAACAGCAGGATAAAGTGAGGTCAGAAATAAAAGACAGAGTAGAAAACAAAATAAAATGTCATAAAGAGGTTAAAAAACAAGGGGGCCAAACACATGCAGAGCAGGTTTGAGATAATGAAAACTGGAATTCAAAAGACTCAAAAAAAAACGTAGGCGCGAAACACATGCAGAGCAAGATACAGAATATGAAAGCAGCAAACAACGACAGTGTCAAAACAAAGAAAGTAAACATTGCATTAACGCAAAGAAAGAGAAATAATTACTCGGAGAAATAACGAAAAGGCGAATAGAGATCGAATATATGGACATAGGTGATATGTCAGAAGTATGTAAATATTGTAAGGCTTTGAAGTTTAAGTCAAGAGAATTTCAAAAACAGAATTTACCTCATATGCATTTATTGGTTACTTTGCAAAAAAAAATTATTAACTGCTGATGATGTAGATAGTTTTGTCTCTGCTGAATTTCCAAACAGAGAAACCTATCCTGAATTATGGTACAAAGTCATTAAACACAAGTCTCACTGACCTCATTAAAAAGATTCAGCACATTGGGACTCGAAAGATTCCAAGTATTGTTTTAACAGAAGTTCTGAAATAAAAGTGAAACTAATGAAATAGCAATAATTCAAAGAAAAAAAATCTTAAAAGTGTGTATCTGGAAAAACAAAAACGGGGATTGGCAGGCGAAGCCCCCTAGTAAACAATAAAAGAAAAACTAAAATGACAAGCATACTTTAGACCCTGACCCCAGGATTGGATCCCAACTGCCTGGAGCTGTGGTGCAGTCATACCTGTACAGTACATACTATTATACCATCCCTAGTGGTAAAGTCTTCAGAAGTGTGGTGGTAACAGGTGTGCGTGTGTGTGCGTGTGTGAGCACTTGTCCATAAGAACATAAGAAATTTAACAAATAAGAGGAGACCATTCAGTCCATCAAGCTGGTTTGTTTAGCTAATAGCTATGCTGAAGCTCCCTGGCTTCAGTCCTAATTGCACATCCCCTTAACACTAGAATTTCGAACGCCTACGAAAAAACTCGTAAGCCCGGCCCACCTTAAATCTGTTTGCACCTCTTCGTCAGTGTTGTAAATGTGCCGATAAGCACAAGCAGCCTACTATCCCATCCTCCCACTGCCGCAGAAACAACCAAAAGCTCTCCCAGCTCAAGCCTTGTTTATCTGGGAGTGAGGTGCTGGAAGTTGTATAGTGTAAATACTATATAGTTATTTGGAACACGTGCATTTCATGTGTGTTCCGTGTCAACAAAGATCTGTGTAAATGTAGCATGACAGAAATGTTGAACACATACCTAAAAGACAAACTTTTTTTGTTTCACTGAAGTCCAAATATCAAATAAGCACTTTCACAAAAGGTACAAGTATAACAAAACAAGTGTGTTTTTTTTTAAAGACTATACTGTTCTGTTATATTTGTACCTTTTGTGAAATTGCTTATTTGATATTTGGACTTCAGTCTTCACACATTATACACTTCATGTCAAAATTTTGTCGTTAGTACTAAAACATGAAATAAGTTTGTCTTTTAGCTATGTGTTCAACATTTCTTGCATTTCCTGTCATCCTACACTTATATAGAATTTTGTAGACACGGAACACACATGATATGCATGTGTTCCAAATACCGATATATTATTTACACTACACAGCTCTAGGTACCTCACTCCCAGATAAACAAGGCTTGTGCTGGGAGAGCTTTTTGCCCTTTGTGCGGCAGTGGGAGGATGGGATAGCAGGCTGCTTGTTGCTTGGGATTATCAACACATTTACACCACAAAACACCCTAACGGAGAGGTATGAATGGATTTAAGGTGGGCTGGGTTTCCAAGTTTTTTTGTAGACTTTGGTAATTCTAGTGTTAATTTCCACTGGTGTCATCGAGTATGTGGTTCACTGTTAAGCTGAAAGAATGTTGCTCAATCTGCTAGATTAGGTCCCCACACAGTCTTGTCTGCTCGAGTCTGTCCCATTATGACATGTCCTTAACTCCTCTGCAGTCTTCAAGTGCTGCTGTGATGACCAGAGCTGCACACAACACTCTAGATGAGGTCTGACTAGTGCATTATATATTATCAGCATAATATTCCTCGATGTGTACTTAACAGTTTTTACAATATAACCTAACATTTTACTTGTCTTATTAGAACATTAGAACGCTCTAGACGAGAACAGGCCATTCAGCCCAACAAAGCTCTCCAGTGCTATCCACTTATTTCTTCCAAGAAAACATCAAGTCGAGTTTTGAAAGTCCCAAAAGTTTTACTGTCTACCACACTACTTGGTAGCTTATTCCAAGTGACAGTCGTTCTTTGTGTAATTAATTACATCTGCACATTGCGCTGACCAGTGCTTCTCAAACTATTTTCTTCTAAGGCTTCCTTAAGCCAAAACAAACATCCTCACTGCCGCCTTTCCCTCCTAATAAATTAAACTTAAAGGAAAACAAAAGATAAAAATTCTTCGGGAGTGGCGATCAGCCTTGGATACCACCTGGAGTAAAACGAATGCCATTCAAATAGGGCTTTAAACACTTTGATTCACTTTGTACTGAGACTAAACTCTGTTTTTAAAGAACTGATAAACTAAAGGGTACCATAAAAAGCTGAGGGAACCACACAGAGGAAACAAGGGGACACCACTAGGAAAGGAGAGTGAAGATCAGCTTGTTGTAGCCTCCTAGGAACTTGAGGTTCTCATATTCCTCATTTTCACCTCCTAGAATTTTCAAATCCAACAACTTACTCTGTGGCCACCCTGATAGGGTCCTGTGGTGCCTCAGGAGGACATGGGCCCACATCTGAGACGCACTTAGACAATGAAATTGTTGTATCAACATAAGTACTTTTTAGAGTTAGCTTCCTGTATGACAGTTTCTCCCATCTTGTAATTATAACTGATGTTGCTGTTGCCCCCTGTGCAGCACTTTGCACTTTTCTACATTAAACTGCATTTCCAAGTGTTTGCCCAGTTCTGAAGCTGGCCAAGTCTTTCTGAATTATTTTCTTCTGCCATCTCATGGTCTGCCATTACTCCAATTTTGGTGTCATCTGTGAATTTCACTGGTTTACTAACTATACCAGAATCAATGTCATTAACAAAAAGCATAAAAAGTAGCATTTTAACAATAGAGCCCTGGGGGACACCAGTGATGGCCACACTCCATGTGGAGCATTCTCCGCTTATCTGTATAATTTGTCTACTGTCAATTGAGATCCAGTTTTGAAGGTAACCTCTGATGCCAACAGCTTCTACAACATTGTAGTTCCAGAATTAATCTTTGGCATGGGATAGAATCAATGGCTTTTTGAAAGTATAATTAAATGATGTTGTATACTTGGCATTTGTTAAATATTGTAGGTGTTCAAAAAAATGTAAAAGATTGGTTTGGCAGGCTCTTCATATAGTAAATCCATGCTGGCTGTTATCGTATTTAGTGTATTATTTTCATATAGGTATCTTTCTAATTTATTTCCTCCTATAGTTTCAATTGTTTTGCATGATACAAAAGTAAGACTTACTGGTCTCTAAATAAAATTTGTGAGCTGCACATCTTTCCATCAGTTGGCACAAACCGAGGACTACTGGACCTTCTTAACAAATCTTTCCCAGGACTCTTCACATCATAGACTCAGAAATTTCCATTGCCTCTCACTTTTAAAAAAAAATAGAATCACCATAGGCCTTCCAATGTCAGACTATATTTAGTTTTGGTTTTCTGGTAGCCCAATTAATTTTGTTTTGCTTTTATTTTACCATATCTGAACACAACAAATCACATCAAGATCAGAGATTCTTAATTCATGAACATGTCCCCCATCTCAGCCTGCTTTAGATTTTCCACAGCACGTGACTTGACTTTAAACAATTAATAAGCATAAAAATCATCTTTGCATATTACACACATTTTGCACTCTGAACATGTTCAGTAAACCATCACAGAACTTAACCAAATATCCTTACAGGGCAGCCTTTGAAAAGATGTCCTTCACTGCAGATTGTCATTGACACATGCCTCTCCACTAAAGATGTCTGTTCTTGACATGGTGATGCAAGGCAGCAGTCCAACTCAACATTATAACATTTGGTTTATGTGCTTTAATGCACTGAAATTGAGAATGTAGAGCTCTTAAAATTGGGCGTCATAACAGGATTAGAAAGTGCTATTCCACATATTGTACACAGTTTGTTAAAGAAATAAAGCAATTCTTTCCTTAAAAGTGTCTTAAAATGTAATGGTCCAACACAGTTGCCTTGTTTTCAAACTGTTTTAAAATGAACACCTTGGTGTCTGGCTGTCTAAAAACAATGACCCAAGCTGACTGTGAGAGCACAGCCCTGCAGAGCAGTGTGCAAACAAAATGGCCACTAAGGAAAGCAGACCCTACATGCAATTAAATAAACCCTCCAGGAGCATGAGAACACAAGGAGAGCCAAAGCAGACAGGCAGAAGAACAGCATGCTAGGTTGGCAGGAGGTTGATCACAACTGGAACTTTTATTGCTCCGGAGAAAGAGAGAAGTAAATGTGACATCTGATTCTTTAAGCATTTGTCACACCTTGGAGGCAATTGTGGCACAGAAGGAATGTCTCGCCTGGCGTTCCTGTTGACAGTCAGGTGCAGCTTTCAAGCTAAATGTGATCCCAGGCATATATGGAGAAGGATGTGAAGAAAACTGGAAAGATGAGCAAGTCCGTAAGCTACCCTTGCCATGATAGACAAAAGTTCAAACCTAAGAATAAATGAAGTTGCGATGCAGTTTGCTGTGCTCTCTGTTTTTTTATTCTGATATCATGTCACCTTTACGTGTTTATCCCAGCATAGGTTGCCATCTAAGATAAAGACATTTCTTCTTCTGTGTCCTTGTTATTAGTGTTTTGGAGATTTGAGAGGCACTAGTAGGCCACTCTAGGTTTTACAGCTTACATCAATAATAGTCGATATTTGTACTAAAAGACAAACATTTCCATTTTATGGCATTCAGTGTCTCTGTGTTTACCACTCAAATCAGGTCAGTTTGAAAAAACGATGCATTTAGTTTTGTTGACTTCGGTAGGTTAGGCACATTGGAAAATGTTGAGACTTTTGCTTGTGTTTCATATGCGACATATTTTAGACATAAACGTATGTCAAAAGGTACCAAAAGGACCTGTTTGAGTTTTTCTTTTTGTGGGTATGTGGGTAGCTTGTTTCTTAAAGCCAGAAACCTGCCCTTTTTATAGCTTCACTTTCCTCATCAGAGTTTTTAAACATGGATTGATGTTTACTTTCATAATGATGTCTTTGAACACTGGACGTATGACACATGACACTTTCACAGCACAATCCTTTTGTTGTACAAATCCATATTCATTCGTCTAAGCCTCTTGAAAAGAGCAAACATCAAGTTTTTGTCTTTTATGAGTCATTTTAAGGCAGTGTATATTACTGAATAATAACAAGAGATTTGTTTCAAGGTACGACAGCTTGCACTGTACACATGATTTCCATTTCATGTGAGTCGCATGCACAAAACGTAGGTGACGGAGTGAACGCGTGTACTATAATTAAATATAATTTTTTTACTATATTTCAATTAAATCAGAGTGCCATTGAAAATTGTTCCGTGTGCCGTGCCATAGGTTGCTGACACCTGATATAGCAAGTTCTCCCTGGTCTGCCTTGGAGCTTGTAGCACCATAATCGAAGAGCACTGGTTGTGAGATTGGGGGAGGTCATTCTGCCTTTTAGCAATCGGGGGCTGGAGTCAATGAAGCAAACTAGTTAAATAAGGGGAGAAATGGTATGCATCTAAGAATGCCAGTAGTCAACAGCAGAAAACAGCGCTTGCTAACCATTGAGCTTTGCATTTTCTTTGAGGTCCTACAAAGTTTCTCTTTCCATTTTAGAACATGATCATGTCTCTTTTTTCCTGGCCAGGACACTTTGCCATGTTCAGTCATCCGTCCACCCTATTGGTTAGTAGTGCTAGTTATGTGACCAGTCGATCGCTTCTGCTCCATCCTTCAATTTGTATGAAGCATGCTGTCAGCGCAGGGCTTGTAAGTTAGCATTCTATTAATAAATGTTTGTTTTTTATAAATCCTAACCTAAGTTGTATACTTGAGGCCCCTGTTTCTTATTATTTACCCCTTTCTACTTTTGTGGGCATTTCATGCCTGGGAAGAACAGTTCGAGAGTAAAAAATTAAATGCAGAAGTTAGATAACACTTGAAGGTAGGTGACCGAGAACTTGCCAAGAATATTTGGTCTTCATTATATGAAGGAAAATGAGGCAGTGGAGAGCTGCGACAAGATTAACAGACTTCCATTGCGACAGAGGGAATCACATGGTCACAGGCCAGGAGAGTAGGAACAGAGGTGCCTTTTTACGTAAGAGGGGTTGTCTGAAGGTGTGGATCTCTTAAAGAAACACAGTGGTGCATTGACATCAGAGGCCACTAGAGGAAATGGTAGTCTGTTTCAAAAGTAGCTCTGACCCCGGCAGTAATTCTGGGGCTTGGCTGGACTCTGGAAGGAGTTTTAAAAGTGCCTGGAATTCTTTGCTTGTGTAGTGGCTTAGCTCTGTCTTTTTGGTTTTCTTTTGTTCAATTTTATTTTAATTATTAATTGTGTTACCATATTCCCAAATAGAATTTATGCACAAAGACATATGAAGTACGAGTTTTAAGATAAGGAGAAAATATCAAGATATTGCCAATGTACTCAAGGCAGTTTGAAAGGCTTCAGAGGATTAAGTAGACCATAAGGCATAACTGTAGTGGGAGTGAACATAGTTTTCTAGTCATCTTTTTTAGTCAAAAGATTATAGACACTCCATAGATATAATTTGTTATCATAGAGTCAGTAACTTAATTAATGAGAAATTAAATGAAGTGTATAATTGCTTGTATGCTTATTTGTTGAAGTCCCAATAATCAATACATGATCTGTCTTTTGTTACAAAAAAGAAAATTCCAGTTCCAATTGGTGTTGTATATGGTTTATTAAAACCATTTTCCACATTTTCCTTTAGGTATTCTTCCATTTCCGATATTTCTGGTCCTGATAAGGCATAAACCTTTTTCCTGGGTAAAGCAGCTCCTTCTCAGAGGTTAATAGTACTATATGGGTGTCCAACTAAATCAGGGAACTTTAGATATTGAACTATAAAAAGATTTGCATTACCTTAAAAAATTTTTCAGAAAAGGTGTGGGAAATTTTGTATACATTGATCAGAACATTAGGATTCCCAAGACTCGATCTTCTCTGATATCTAATTATTTATGGGCTTGTGTGATCTTAGCCAAGAAGACCTTACAATTACTTGTGGTGTTACACACATATTCATTAAAAACAAAAACGTTTAAAATGGAAAACTCCCACTTGTGTTGTTAGTGGTAGTGCGAAGTGCTTTAAACCCCCTTTTAGAAAATATTTTTAACTGATGCCTTAATGGCATTGATTTTATGTTTAATTGCTTCAAAATGCTAGAACTAGTAAGTTTATCAGCTACCTCAGAATCAGCAGTATCCATATATTCACAGAATCTTTAAAACGGGGTTGGACCATTAGGCTGTTCGTAGGATTGACAGATATGCCTGAGTCAGTCTTGTCAAATCTAAAAAATGATGAGGATTTTTTTTTTTGTGTGTTTAGTTTGGGGCAGGCAGGGTAACAATGAGTGAGACCTTCGTACTTAAAAATGACCCTTTAAATGTAATTTTTGCTGTTTATTTAAATAAGAAGTATCTTACCTGGCTTACTTAAAGCAGATACCTGATTGCAAAAATGAGTGGCCATTAACTTTGTGTCTGTTCTCTCTAGAAGCTAATAAACCGAGTTAACTCAATAATTTTATCAAGTGCACCATTACTAAAAAGATAAGGCCGTTTTATCATCATATATCTGCTTAAAGTCACAATCCCAAGAAAAAGACAAGTGCAAGTTAATTTGGAAAGAAGTGAATGTTATAAACTTAGACACTGTCATTCCTGTGTCACTCTAAGAAACGGTAAGCAAATGGAAGACCCAGTGAAAAGATGTGCTTTTTTAAAAATGAATAACATTATATAAAAGTGTAAATAAATGAAATAAATCAACAAAACATCAAAACTTTATGCCAGCAGCATTTAGGGCGAGATGGGAACCAGTCTGTTGCAGGGCACAATAGTTTACACATGCACATCGCCACAAGCCATGCCAATTTAGAGTCACTAGTTCACTAAAACATGCGTGTGTTTAGGATGTGGAAGGAGAAAAGATTCCCACAGAATCTGTCCAGGAGTTAAACAAAGGTCCCTTAAGCACTGAGGTAGTATCTTTAACCGCTGTGCCGCTGTGTCTCTTCATTGATAGTAATGTAAATATCAATTGATTAAATGGAACTGATGAACAGTCACACGCTGTGACACACTTTGGGCAATGAAGCATTTGAAGTCCCTTTTCTCCTCTCCAGTGCATTGCTGTCTCCCATTCAGTCTTGCATGTGGGGAAGATAATTGGCATGGCCAAAAGTTACATTTGTACTATATTCAGTACTGCAAAATGCAAAAGAGATGCTGAACACATTTACTTTTATATTCTCATGTGCCCCTGGGTATGACTATGAACGTGTACCACATAATAAGGAAGATCAATTCCAAGTAGGTAATACTTTTAAATGTAGTTGACCTATAAATTTACCCAGCTGTAGATCAATATAAGGATATCAGCAAGTACAGACACCTAGTGACACCCCTGCTGCTAGGTCGCTGGTGGAAAGTGGGCGACATTTTAAAACTCATTACTTGGCTTGCCATAGCTGTGCTAGTAGCAAGAGGCTTCTTGATGCGATTACAAGCTTTCTGTGGTAATGCCAGAGTTGTGATCAGCTTTAGCACGCATTTATGTTCAGAACTCGACATCTTTCATTGTGACATGACAATTTCATAGCTTTAATAGATTATATTCATTTCTTACATAAACCATCTTTATAGCAGGTCTGTACAGAGAGGTGACAGAATGCTGCATTCCCATTAAGCTCTCTGACTGCATTTTATATGCAAGAAATATGACTCATCTTTTATTTAGACTTAACTCTTTCATTATTAAGAGTGATTTTTTATGTCACTGGTGTCAGTATTTAACTCACCTGGAAGTGGTAACACTGTTATTCTGGGCCTTGCCAAATCTTAAGCAGGTTCTGTAAATGAAGTTGTGAAGAAGGCTGTCAGATCATTCAGAGCTACACTTACTTGTATTTTTGTGTCTGCTGGTAGGATTACATTTCCTAATAGTACTGTGTTTATCTCTTTCTGACAGAATATGGGCAGCAGGGATTTAGAGTGCATTATGGGATGGATCAGTGGGTTAACGTTGAAAAGCCCTCTCCAGGAATCAGGAAATGTTGGGATAGCTTTGCTTTTTTAGTTTATAGAACTGGGAGAAATAAATAATAAGCATGTTGGAAGAACTCCTCTATTCAGTCACTGAATCCACTCAATCCATATTGTGGGAGCCAGAGCTTATACTGGTCAAAAAGGGCACAAGGCAGGTAACAGTCTTGTTAGGTTATTGTTTGATCAGCATTTGCAGAGTACCCCTGCGAGCTTGTAGATATTTCTCCTAATACCACCATATCTCAAAGATGTATGTACAGGTATTTAGGTTAATTGACAGCTTTATATGAGAGAGAGCATGTGAGTGTGTGTATCAGATGACACTAAACTTGTGTGATAAGCAGATACTCTGCAGTCAATTTAATCAGCCTTGACAAACCTAAATCAAAATCAGAACTTTGATAAGAGTAAAGGTACAGATCACATCAGCCCAGGGCAAGTGCCAAAAGGAGCTACGATCAATAACCAAATAATAAATAAGAAAGGATTAAATAAAGTAAATAATTCAAACTGCTGGCCACCTAACTTGACCTGATTGGAGAATTAGCCCACTTTTTCTTGTGGAGTAGATTGTCCTGTAAATAACCAGTATGCATGCTGCTTTGTGCCGTATGAGAATCCTGTCAAGAAAAATCAAGTTCATCAGAGGGAACTTCATGGAGCCATCATTCCTGGTTAGGTGTCGCTCCAAACTCAGTGAATAAATGTAAAGTGTAGTGGCCAAGGGGGCTTCTTCAGAATAGGCAGTAAAATCCTGTGTTCTTTTACATTGTACTCTGTTTGCTTGGAGCCTTCACAGTATTTTTATACAGATCTTTTAATATATGAATTTTTTTAGGCCTTGGCAAATTCCACTTTTCATTGTGCTCAGTGTAGAATTTTTTTGTAATGAAATGTGTTTAAATTTAGCACCTACTCACCTAATCTGACTTGCAAAGTTTGAGAGGCAGCAGAGAGAAATCTGTCTTGTGAATGTTATGGATAATTTAGAACCAGTCGACATAACCAAAACATTGCAGTTTGTTGGTGGAAACGGAGCATGCAAAAAAGAGAGAGATTGAGATTGAAAATTGAATTGGCCCTCCGACTTGATATACGTGTTCGTAGAACACTTCAACTAACTTTATTAACCATCACAGACACGGACCTATATCAGCTTTCATGGCTGGCAGGCATTTGCTATAGTGGTTAAGGCTTTGGACTTCATACCCTAAGGTTGTAGGTTCAGATCCCACTACTGATCCTATGTGACTGTAAGCAAGTTACTTCATCTGTCTGTGCTTCAATTGGAAAACCAAAACAAATGTCACCAGTTGTATCTCAGATGTCATAAACTGCCTTGGATAAAGGCATCAGCCAAATAATAATTCTGATCTCAACATTTTCTTTTTCAAAGTCGAACATGATCAGCGTCCACCCCAGGAACAACTCTGGATGAAGCACCAGCCCATCACAGGGCACACACAAACCCAGCCACAACAGCACTCATTGGCACCTTGTCACTTTTGATTTTCCAATCAATTAAAGGGAATGACTTTGGGCTCAGAAGAAAGAGTGCTCAGTGGAACCTTATGATAAAACTGGTAGAATATGGAAACTCCACAAAGAATGCGCCCTGAACGCACAATGCTGAAGTATTTGACTGTGAAGTTGTGAGCTAAAGGTCACTGCAGTGTATTGAACATAATGGCTGCTTCTGCCAAGGTTCTTATTTATCTAATTTTCCTCTTGCCTCTCTTAAGCCACCCACACAACCCAAAGCAGATCAGCAAAGGTCGAAACAGAGCTGGTTGGTTTTGCTGTGGTAAGTGGTGCAGTGTCTTATAGAGCATAGTTTGCAGTGAAAGTGTGTGGTATCACTTCTGGCAGCTGCAGGGGGTAGAAGCTAAGCAAATGAAGCTGTCTTGCTTTTTATGGATCAGTATACTTAAGAAATTACGTGCACATACTAAAAAAGGAAATGCTCCTGCTGGAAAACATGCCTTTTAGTAAATACAAAACACAAAATTGATGAATGTATTTTGTTATTTCAAGAGCATTGAGGTGAACAATATCGATAAAACATTGGCTTACCATTAAACAGCGGATTGTGAGAATGGTGCATGAAACAGCATACAGGAGTCCCGCTGTGCTGCCTTGTCCTGGCCAGTCCAGTTTCTGATATTTTATTACTATGATTATATGCTCTGTTCAGGATTTGTATTGGGTTTGTACTGATGTGCTTTGTCTCCTACACCTTTAGCCCTTAACTCCAAAAGAGAGTTGAAGCCCTAACTGTCAGGAACACATAATTGATATGAATGTTTAATTTGTCTTTGGTTTTTTTTTATCAGTTTTTAATAGTCAGGCAGTCAGTCATCATCCAACCCGCAATATCCTAGTGATTATTTATATTTTAATCATTATCTTCTGATTGTTATGCATTTTGCACTGTTGGGATATGGTTTTCACATATATTTTTTCTATTTTTTACCCATTTCATTTTGATTTGAAACAAATATTTTTAGTTTTATATGAAGGTTGCAATGCCCTTTTGTGTTTTGTTTGCTTCCACGTTTCTCTGCCAATTTGTATATTGTCCAAGTGACCATAACTTGTTGTTATAAAGAAAGCGTAGCACAACAATCATGTCATTGCCCCGTTCATCTTGTTGCAACGTTATGTCCAAGCACTTATACACTGCGATGGTGGGGGTCGTCATCATCCAAATATCTGGACAGATTCTAAGAATCTTGTGAAAAATTATTTAGTGTGCTTTCTGCTACTAATTCATCTATTAATGGCTTTTGATTAACATTTATTCTCTGTCACTTTGGTTGGTTTGATATTTCAACTTCTGATCACTCTCTCAACTGAACTTTAATGTGGACATAGCACACTAATGTCTTGTTGCTATTTTGCATCACTGTCTTCACGGGCACCACCATTTTGAAGCTTCAGATGCTGTGTGTGTAGTCACGCTACACGATGCATGACATCATGATGATCACACAATAAAAGGTAGTCTCTCGCCTTAAACAACATCTGTCTGTTGAGGAGCTGATTCTGATTTGGTTTTGTGATGACTTTGAATTTTGTACAGTCTCTTACGTAATATGAATATCTGCTATATAAAAGCACCAAGGTTGGTGAGTGTATCTGGTCCCTGCCACCAATCTAATTGGTCAGTTTGGCTGTAGTGTGATTGGTCAGTTTGGCTTTGATGACGCGCTCAAAAGAGGAAATGGGAGTATAAAAGCAGACAGGAGGCGAGCACGGTGCCTCGAAATGACAGTCTTTACAGGAACACACTGGAGAGAGGGAATGCTGCTCAAGAGAGGATCAGACATACAAGTATACTGAGGAAAAATGCTGAAGGTACACGTAAGGCAAGAGATACCAAATATTTTTATATTTATTCTATTACCTGTCATCAACAGATAATGTGGCTAGTTATATTATAATACAGCTATTTACATGACTGCCCAATAAGCAGACACTGTTTTATGTATAGTTTTAACATATGGATATACCTTGCATGAAACAAAAAGAAACGGGCGTCACACAAGTGAACATGCTGCACCCCAACTCCTACAGGAGTAAAAATCCAACTTAAATATGTCATATTGAAAGAATATTTAATATTAAAATTAAAAACCATAGACAAAGGTGAGGCTATGTCATTGCATTACGCCATGAATGCCAGGACACTGCAGAGCAACAGTCATATTTTTTGACCTTCCAAATAACGCCAATTTGAAAATAAAACATTATGTTAAATGTCATGTCATGTATAGAAAATATATACACAATCCAATTAAATCAAAGGTACTGCGAGTTAGACAGAGAGATTTTGAAAACCGTTTCTTACCCATTCAGCATTCATACTGCGTCTGCCATCTTCACAAAAGTAGCAGACATGTGTTTCTGGGATGCAACAGTAACTAACACCCCAAAACAACAAAGGAAAGAATATTATCAATTAACTAATGTGGCCGGATACAGGAATCACAGCTTCATGAACTGGAAAAATTTGGGGTGCTAAACAGGTTGTCCCATACAAGAACCAAAATTGACATGCATGCCCTGCAAAGCAGGGTTAAACTTGAAAACAAAAAGTAGTTGGCTGATTATCCAGTAGCAAGGTCACTTCTTCCGGTGGGTTGCTCTTGCCAGAAATGACATGAGTTGCTCTAACTGGGCGGTTACACCACTCTGTGCGGAGAGAAGGAGATGACACTATTAGCGATATTGCCCCCTCTCGCCCCGGCGGGTTATTACATACCTTGACAAAGCCTGTAAGGAGGTCCTAAGATGGCGGCATGTGACATACATACAGTCGACAGACTTTGGTGAAGTTCACCAATTCACCAACATACAATATAAAAAAAATCCAAATACACACTTGGCTGGTTGGTTACAAACACCTCAGACTGCCAAGTTTTCAGCTCTCATGATTTGTAACATAAAGCTAACTGTGCTTCAAACACTCAACATCCACCTGTCCATCTCTGTGCCAACAGGTAAACCAGTGAATCAATGTAGGACTAGGATTCCATTGAGCCCACCCATACAAGTGGTGTGAATCAAATTTTATTTTTTCGTTTGATATTGTTTCTTTGATCGCTTACAGCATTATTTAGTAGGAAGCGCACTGTCAGTCTTTTGAGCTGCCTCTTCAGATTCTTTATTTTTTCTTGACACTACTTTTGTATTGCAATGTGTCTCAGTTACATTTAATACCATTTGTATAACAGCAGAAGTGATGTGTGTAACCACATCCATAAGAAGATTTAGCTTCGGTATTAAAATATTCTCCCTTCAGAATGGATGCTACTCATCATGACACAGGTATTTTATTTCTCTGGAGGGAAATCAAAGGACTGTTCTGATGTAGTACCAAGTATCAAAGGGATATTTGTAAACCAAAGCCACATAAGCCTTACAAAGATAGGAAAATCGGGTTACAATTAAACATCTCCTGGTCCATGTCATCATACGTATATTAGCTTAACTGAGGATCTCCTGTTGGCAGTAGTTTGAGTGCAAGTAGTGTTTTCTGACTTAAAGTCCTTGCGTCTCAGGAGGAGGTGCATGTTGCACAGGGTTTGCCTCTTCACTCTGGGTCATCATAGGCCTCCTCCAATAATACCAGTTAAAAGTCCCTGTTTTCATGTCAGTCACCGTTAAGCTGTCCTGGTATGGCTGCGTTTGTGCACACCCAACATTAGGGTCAAGAATCCTGTCTAAGCTAGCATGGTTCCAGCTTCCTGTGACCCTGATAAAGCTGTGCAAATTTGGAAAATACGTGGATAAAAGGAACATTTTTTAAATGCTTTTGAAAAGCCATTGATAAAAACGTACAAAACCCCCAGAAGACACTGAATTTGACAATTAGTATTAGACTCATCTCTGAATTGCAGATTGGCTATCCTTCAGCCGTGAAGATTTCAATCTTTTATTCTCGACGGTGCAAATCGAGAGCTCCTTTAAAATAATGTCTCACAATATTCAGATCTGTATTTCAAAAAGAAATTGTTCAGCCGGATTGCTCTGAGAAATCTTCTTTATCTTTTTTCAACTTAGGAAAACTGATGTGGCAGCAAATTAAGGCACTGGGCTTAACTTATTTAAGCAAATGCCTACCGAAATGTCACTTTGAGATTCATCAGATGGCATCCTGCACTTTACTTATTAGTCTTGGAGAATCACAGAAAAGATTTCTTTATTTCAAGTGTCATATTCCTGATTAAAAGCTGCAGTATTAGAGTTCTCTAGTGTTTGGCTTAATCAAGCTCATGACAAATGGCAGGAGTATCTGTATGCCAGCGTCCGCACTTCTTTTCTTTTTGGAGATTTCACTTCTAGTTGTACTTTGAAGATAATTATGAGTGAAAATAGTCAGCAAAAAGGTTTTTCATCTTGTGATTCAATTGATTATCAAGTTTTATGTTTGTCATATTCACCAGAGTCTCTCTTAGAGCGTCTAATGTATTTTTAATTAAAGTGAATTAACCAGGGTTAAATCTAAGATACTTAGTGTGCTGTATGACATATGTATTTCTCATAATTTGATTATGAGAATTTTTGTTCCCAAAAGTCATGTTCTTATGCAGCAGATTGCCTGTTTATTTATTTATTTATCTATTTATTTATTTATTTAAATGTATTATTTTTCCACCCCTTCATTACATTATTCTAATTAGTTTCTTGTTTTGTATACAGCTTGCGTTACATTAATGAAGATGATGAAAGATTAATTTGTAGCCAGTCCTCTGTATTTTAATTTACACCTTATCAAGCTAAGCAGACTGCATTCAGAATCCAGTTCCTGGACAAATAAAGCATGGCAAATTTGTCAGCAGTAAATTACCTAAATCACTGTAATAAAGTCTGGTGTGGACAGAATGATTTAATGCATATTGCAATGAGCCAGTAATAATACAGACTATTACATTATAAAAATAGGGGAAAACAAGAAAACATAGCTATGTGCTTCAAAAGATAATAAACAGGGAGTGTGCTTTACCATACCCATCTTTTAAAGCATTTTAAAGTATTATGTATTAGCATCGGTTTTCATTGCATGTGTGTCTTTCTTGTTATGTTTTGACAGGTTTTAACATCCATCCATCTATTCTCACACCATAATTCCATCCACATTCTACTGAACATGAGCAATCACAGAGACGTTAAAGATCCACCTTCATTCTAGTGTGGATTCCAGTAAAACTAAAGTAATACTTGATCTTCATGTTATGGCAGAGAGTAGTTTCTACAATATATGCTGCTACTCTACAAGGAAGCTTGAAGACAAAACGGTTGCCTACACAGTATATATGCACATTTTATTCAAGTTAAGCAAATCACATTGCTTTCTGTTTTACTTTAAATATTCACCCATCAAGCTCTGTAACTGGAACCCTCACTTACAATACACAGAAAGTCCCACAGAAAGAGAGTGAAAGAAATCAGGCCCAGAGCTCTGAGCATCTGTTAAGTCTTCTTTTTGTTCATGTCCATCCTCGCATGTTTTAGTTTATGAATTCAATTTTAGGATTGAAGCAGGGCTCAAGCAGAGGGCACAGTCAATTTAGGGTCGTGTTTGAATCACTAAAATCCATAGTCAATGACTGACATCCTTTCAATACCCAAATTCACAGTTAAACGACTACATGTAAGCCATTTTACTTCTCCTCGTCTCCAGGCAGTCAGTGTGTTTTGAAAGGTGCCTCTACACAATGTCCTTTGAAACATGTTGCTCTTCTGTTCATTACCAGACTGCTACTGTGGATAAAAAGGCCCATCATTCCCTGTTTCTTTGCAATTTTTTTTCCATCTGGTGCATAGAACCAAGGATTGCTATAAATACAGTTGTGCTTAAAAGTTTGTGAACCCTTTGGAATTTTCTAAATTTCTGCATAAATATGACCTAAAACATCATCAGATTTTCACTCAAGTCCTAAAAGTAGATAAAGAGAAACCAGTTAAACAAATGAGACAAAAATATTATACTCGGTCATTTATTTATTGAGGAAAATGATCGAATATTACTTTGTTGATGGGATCACAATGTAGTATTTCATAGCACTTTATTGACTGTGCTTGCATACAGCAGACTGAAAACAGAAATCAAACCAGGAGATGGCTCAAGGACTTTCTAATATGCAATGATTAAAACCAAGAAGACAGAATAGCCAGTTAACAAAGCATGGGCCATTAAAGCAAAAGAAACAGCAAGTGAAGTGAGCACACACAGGTAGGTATATGAGAGTTATTGTATGAGCAAAGCGATTGGGAAGTGGTAAGAGAGCAAGACCCCAAACTTTGCCAGACAAGCAAAGACCATAATGATGAAGTCAAAAGAATAATGAGCAACTATGAAAAGAAAGTGTCTTGAAAATGAAGCCTAACTCAAGAAACTAAACCAAACCACTCTTCATGTTTTATGAGCTAAACTACAGAGAAACGGTAAAGATCCTTTTCTTTATCCACCAAAGGATAAGTCTGTGTGTAGATGCTGCCAAACTTATACGAAGCAGCCATTAAGTCATTAACATGACAGAATGGGTAACATTGTGACTCGAGTTGATCTTCAAAAACAGCTAAAGTGTTTTTCGTACCTAATACGCTGTATTCGCCAGTGACCTTGTTTGCCAAATATTTTCCTGGAAATTTGCTGGTTTTGACAAACATTTTTTTCTCAGCACCCCATGATGGTTTGCGAGGCCAAAGTGTCATCAAAGTGCTGTAGCAGCCATGTGTAGAACTTTCCCGCATTCGTACTGTAAGGTTGTTGATGATTTGCTTGGCACATGTGTGATGTCACAACCTGATTAGTACTCCTGCCTGATTTCCACTTTAAAGGGATACATTAGCTGACCGCAATTAAAATATTATGAGTATTGCCACTGACATATAACACTGACCCCTGTGTGCTGGAAGTGCAGCGCAGCACAGCATGCCTAATTATGCATAAATAGTTGGCCTTGTGTCACAGCTATGAGTCAAAACAAGCCTTAAAGGAATCATCCCCTCCCCTGCCTCTTGTCAGAAAACATAGGAGACCCTGTGAAATAATAACAAAAGATTTATTACTATTTACAAGATCTTTCTTTCTTTTTGAAGGAAGAAAAAAATTGTAAAGCATCTGCACAGGTGCATGGGAAACAATAATGATGTTCCACCTGCACCTGAAGCCATTACATGAAACAATGAAATTAGCCAGTCCAATGCCGCCACAACATGGCACGACTAATTTGTGTCCCATTATTGGAAATTTGTGAGTGCAATGACCTATATTTTATTTAGTTATTGCTAGTTTGTGGCTGTTTGTTGTTTTTTGCTTGTGGATTTCATTCCATATGCATTTTAGTTGTTTGTGGCATGCTGGTGCAGTGATTAACATTGCCATCTCACAGCTTACATCACGTTTTTGGCCACAATGATCGGTCCAGGATAGTTTGCAGATGCTTCTATAATCCTCCGGGACAATTAAAAGATTATTGCACAATTATGAGCCACTCAAAACTAGTTGAGTTTCTCATCCCCACTGATTTCAATATATTTTGTGGAGTTTGACGAAGTTCTCAAACATTTATGTGGTATCACTAGTGAGGACCAATAACTTTGCATAAACCCAGAATAACTTAATATTAAAAAAAGGATTCATATTGTTAAAAATGACACAGAAAACAAAATAAACAAAAAAATCTAATTATTCAGAAAAAAAATAATAAAAGAGGTCAAATAAAATTTGTGATTAAATAACAAAATAACCAAAAAAAAAATGAAACCACAATCACAACAGCAACTAGGTCAAAATCTAGTATAGTTCATGTAACCAGAGCCAAAATGAAGAACAAAAATCATAACAATGCAGAACATGTTTTTGCAATCAGAGATAATTTTAACATTTAATAATACTGCTAGGTTTCTTGGCCATATTTACAGTCTTGGACAACAGGGAAATGCACAACACCTTCATACCATTGCAGCTTTATAGCTTATACCTTTAGACATAGCAGCATTTGTAGCTGTGCGGAGGAGAGCAACCAAGTGCATCCCACGACTTAAGGACATATCCTTTAAGAGGAATCTGGACGAGTCACTGGGACAACTCAGCATTTAGCTAAACAAATGGGTTTGATGGACTGAATGGTCTCTTCGTATTTGTCAAATTTTTTATGTTCTTATACCATCACAGCAATGATGTTATGTGTCAACATATTCCTGATCAGCCTACCTAGCAATCTTATAGCAACTAAGACACATAATATTTCAAACTGGTGTTTTCAGAATCTTTAAGAAACAATGAATAAATGTAACCAATAGGTTCCTTGTTCTCTAAACCCCCAAAACAATGTTTCATATATATTTAATGAAAGGGAAACAGCAAAAAATGAAAAACAAAGCCAAGTAGCTATACAACCAGTTATTACTTCCAAACTTTCCTGTAAATTCAAAGTGGGAAAAATGATTGTGTCTACAATAAATATGATCCGTTATCTCAGTTTGTTATGAGGTTTGAGTCGGCTGTGGGGTTACGAACACTCAGTCCAACCCCAAGACTGAAGGGTTCATGCCATAAACCTGACTTATGGTACCTGCATGCCAAATTTCAAGTCTGTTGTTTTGAAAACAAATCAGTGCAGTAAGAACAAACAAAGAAACAGTGCTCTACAAATATAAAGATATGTGTTAGCACATATTTAACTTCAAAATTGTTTTAATAGTAAGAGTGTTTTATGAGAATATTAGAATTCTAGCTCAGAAATATTTATTGCAAGTGCCCTTGGTAACCACAAGGAAATCAAGCCTCCTTTGTGCATTTAGCCATGCGCCAAAGGGATTCCTTCTTATTTTCCTCTGCACATCCTGAAAAGCAAGGGTGTAATCAAAAAGCAGAAGCAATTGCAGCAGTCTTGACACAGGTCACAACACAAATAAACATGAAACATGAATGACAAGGAGCAGATTCATGAAGTGCAGCTGCATCCTGTGCTCTTGTGATTGTTCATTTAATACATACATCTAAAGACCACTGTGTAAAGGGCAATGTCATAAAGGACATGTGTTGCCATAACGTCGTAAAAGGAATTCCGCATATCAGTAACAATAAAATATAACCAGGTTCTCTTATTTTGTCAATTGTCTCTTGCCTATCATGTTATTATTTTGAATTGATCTGTATAAATGCTCTACCAAAATTTCCTTATGCCATTACCCTTGTGGCCTTGTGAGCAGATAACACCCCTGTACCAATCCCAAACTCGAAAATGAGAGAAAGAGGCAAGTGTAGTACAAAGTAGTGAATGGACAGAAGGACACTTCTCTTCCTCCTTTCATTCAGCTGCCAACCATTCTAGCCATAGATAGAGATCAGTCTGATGAGGATAAGTGAACAATATTATTTAGAAATAGCTTAGATGCCTTTCCTAGGTTCGTGTACTGGATTCTCTCCAGTCCTGGGTTGTGTCCGGATATGCGCTCCATGATACAATGCAATCATACTAATAATACTAACAACTGAAAAACAAGAAACCTGTTTGGGCCGAAGTAACCACAGTTCAAGGCTGTCTATCATATGGGGTGCCTACACTTACCCATAAGACTGTACCTTAACGAATCTTCTGCTCGTTTCCTCTGCCCTTTCTCTTTATTGTATGGCTGCTCTTCCTCCCAGCCAGTCATGTTCTTGCCAACCATAATCCTCCAAACTCCAAGTACACTGGAGAGGTGACTGAAAGGGGCTTTAAATCTAAGCCAGTGTTGTGTTCCTTAAGCTTTCCAGTCTAAAGATGCATTCCTCTGTTACTTAAAATGCTACAGTTATATTTTGAAACATTACAGTTTAATTTTTCATTTTGATGGTGACATACAGTACAGGCCAAAAGTTTGGACACACCTCCTCATTCAATGTGTTTTCTTTATTTTCATGTCTGAAGGCATCAAAACTATGAATGAACACATGTGGAGTTATGTATTTAACAAAAAAAGGTGAAATAACTGAAAACATGTTTTATATTCTAGTTTCTTCAAAATAGCCACCCTTTGCTCTGATTACTGCTTTGCACACTCTTGGCATTCTCTTGATGAGCTTCAACAGGTAGTCACCTGAAATGGTTTTCACTTCACAGGTGTGCCTTATCAGGGTTATTTAGTGGAATTTCTTGCTTTATCAATGGGGTTGGGACCAGCAGTTGTGTTGTGCAGAAGTCAGGTTAGTTGGACGATCATTTATTTTTCAACAGGACAATGACCCCAAACACACCTCCAGGCTGTGTAAGGGCTATTTGAACAAGAAGGAGAGTGATGGAGTGCTGTAAATGGTCATGAAAATAAAGAAAACACATTGAATGAGGAGGTGTGTCCAAACTTTCGGCCTGTACTGTATATGACTACAGTATAATGACTGTAAAGCAACTACTCCCACCACGGTGAGTGCCAACACCACTCTGGCAGACAAGCTTAATAATGTCTACGTGCACTTCGATGTGAATGCTGCTAATGCCAGCCAGAGGTACAACACATCTGCAGCAGGAGAGCCACTCAGTGTGGAAAGAGCCCTCACTTTGTCGGGACATGACATAAGGAGAGCTTTCAGGAAAGTGAACATCAGCAAGGCTGCAGTTCCAAACAGCATTTGACTATGTGTTTTTAAGATCTGTGATGATCAGCTTGAACCAGTGTTCACAGTTATATTTAATCTCTCCTCAACCCAGTCTGTCATACCACCATGTTTTATAAGGTCCACCATTGTCCCTGTACCTAAGAAAGCAAGTCCAACTTGTCTGAATGACTATCATCCTGTCACATTAATGCCTGCAGCAATTAACTGTTTTGAGAGGCTAGTCAAAAATGACATATGCTCTTCTCTGCCAAAAGAACCGAATCCATTACACATCATGTACTGCTCCAGTAGATCAACAGAGGATGCCGTCACCTTGATCCTACATACTGGCTCTCCTGAACAAGAAGAGAGAATTATCTGTAAATGCTACTTAAAGATTATAGTTCATCATTTAAAAGAATAAACCCCTCTAAGACTCATCACCAAGCTCTGTGATCTGCATTTGAATATGTCACTGTGCAACTGGCCTGTAAGTTTCCTAACAGGCAGACCCCAGGTGCCTCAAATGGGTGACCACATATCATCATCCCTCATTCTCAACACAGACGCACTACAGAGCTGTGTTCTGAGTTCTCTTGTGTACTCCCTCTACATGTGTGACTGCGTGGCTGTAAATGACTAACATCATTGACACAGCTGTGGTAGGCCTGATATCTAACAACAATAAGCAGGCTTACCTTGATGAACTGGAGAGTCTGTCACACTGATGACACTGGTCACTTCTGCTGTTTATATCCACCATTGAAAGCATCCTGACAGATAGTGTTTCTGTCTGGTTTGGGAACAGCACACAGCAGGACCGCAAGACTCGGCAGTGAGTGTTGTGGTCAGCTGAACGCATCACTGGGTGTGCACTCTCTAACTTCCAGGATATCTAAAACAAGCCGTGTTGGACCAGAATAAAGAAAATTATTACTGATACCAACGGTCCCAGCAATGGCCTCTTGCCTGTGCTACATTCAGAGAAGCATTTACCGCTGCGTGAGGACCAGATCAGAGGTACTTGAGGTAGAGCTCCTTTCCATAATCCGTCAGCATCCTAAAGAAGGACAGTGGGGGTGACCCTTCTACAACTCCACCTAGTGGCCTCAGGTATGTCCCTGCAATCCTGGTCTCTCCTGTTTCAGTTAAAGGGACAGACTCATCCCAAGTCACTTGTCTATACTGAGGGGGAGCAGAGACTTTATAATGTTTTTGGTCTCCCTACAGCCACCTAATCAGTTATTTATATTGGTGCCCCAGCAGAAGCTGTCTGTGGGACTTCTTTCATAAACGCTCCTCTTAGTGATGGCCTTGTAACGCTGTCAATGTCATTATTGCCAGTACTCTTGCCACCAGGCCTCACTTCTGCCTGCTGTTATATTCTTTGCTGGGGGCTTACTTCATATGCCATAAATGTATATAATTGCGTATAAAGGCAAACAGCCTTGCTTAACTTTTTTTTGGTTTGATAAATTTTAACCCCAATATACTAGAAACCATTTCATAATTTTAGTTCATTTTCAGTGTCCTGGGGCTACTTCTGGATCTTCTCACAGTGGCTGCTGCCTTGAACCACAAGAGCCTCAAAAGGGGCATCCTAACTACATATCCAAAACACCTTAAATGTCTCCACTCCATTACAAGAAGCAATGGCTCTACTTTGAGGACATCCTGTAATGTTGAGCTCCTCACTCACAGGTTAGCCACCCTGTTCAGGAAACTCATTTTGGTTTCTTGTATTCACAATATCATTATATCGATCTACTCAGAACCTGTGATCAAAGGAGATATAAACTGACTAGTAAACCAAAGGCCTCATCTGAGGACTTGGGTTCTTTTTAATTAACATGGTCTGGTGCAGTGTTCACAAAAACCGTTGCTACTGCAGTCAATTATTACTCAGTCTCATTTTCACCTCTACTTCTACTCTTGATCAAGGCTCAAGGGTACTTGAATTCATCCACTTAGGGCAGCTGCTCAGGCCTTACCTGAGTAAAACAAACTATTCTTTTCTGGGAAAGGACCAAGATTTCAAGGTGCTAATTCTGGGCCATCTCTCTCAGATTCCAACCATTCTAGCCCTAGCTGAAGATCACAGTCCGATTAGGCTAAGAGAACAACATCATCTACAAACATCTTAGATGCAATTCCTAGGTTACAAAACTGGGCTCTCTCCAGTCCTTATCTGTGTCTTTATATGGTGCCCATGAAATCATGAACAGGAGAAGAGACAAAACACACACCCTGGAGGAGTTCAGTACCCACACTGAACAGACTTGACTTAATGCTAGCTATGAAAAGACAACTCATGCTCTGCAGATAAACTGAAAGAATTGCAGTCACCCATATTCTTGAATTTCATACTTGCTCTGGGAAAAATAAAAGTAAAGTTGGCTTTTGAAAATTTCTCTCCAAGAGGTAATCCTGTTGTTTGAGGTGATGTAATGCATGAAATGATTTAACTTGTAATCCAGTCCGAATGGAATTATCATTTGTGCGTGATTCCTTAATTTTATTATGTGATTCTTTCCTTTTCCTTTGCTGTATGCTGTTAACCCAGCATTCATTTTAACTAAATGGCAAAATTTGTTATTATTATTATAACTTGTGTTACAATGAGACTTTTAAATGGGATGGTTCTACACTGAGGGCAACCCCTTAACAATTAAACCTTTTATTTAACCATCATTTTGCATTTCCGGCAGTTCTGTAAGCGCCTCCGTAACACCTGTTCCTTGGACTCCTCTTGGGGTAACAGTAGCTGCAACATTTGCAAAGAGGGATATCTCACAAAGAAAGCAAATGTCCGAACACACAACATCCAACTGCTTCATTCTAAATGTGAAGTGTGTGACATTCACAGATTCAGAGAGGTGGACATACTCAGAAAAGAGCTAACTTGAATTAAAGAAGCTTCAGGTGTGTGGCCCATTTCCACCTGATATTAGTAGTTATGTGTTTAGAGCTTTTTTAACAATAAAGTAGATTGCCCGAGACAGCAGTCTGAGCAGTCCCTATTCACTTCTAGTATTATTGGATCACAACTTTGCCCAACATATTGGTACATTTATGTTAGCTACAGATCAGGAGATTTTACAGTTGACTTCTAAGTCTGAACCAATCACCTGTTCCCTACAGCAGATTGTTGAAATACTTGCTTACAGTTTTTGCAGAGTGTATATTGAATACAGTTAATCAGTCTTTATCAGCTAGAATATATATTTATTCCTAAGAAGTGAGCATCGTGAGACCTCTAGTAAAGAAACCGCATTTTAATCTGAAAGTTGTTAATGATTACAGACTTTAAATTACTATTTCTTTTATTCTAGACACAATTGTTTTCTTACATATATCTTTTGTTTGAACCCATTTATTCTGGTTTCAGGTCCAATTCAACAGGAGAAAACACCAGCAGCGTTAGGCAACAGCACCAACCCAGAATTCAATGCTAATACACTTGCAATGCACAGCCAGGTTAGGCTTGCCAATCAACCTACCTCCCGTGTCTTTGGGATGTAGGGGAAAAACTGGAATAGAAACCACATGAACACGGAGAGAGCATGCAAACTACACACAGGCTGTGACTAAATCAGGAATCTAACCTTAACACCTTGGAGTTGTGCTTAAAACACTAACTAGCGGTCCACTAAGAACAGCCTACACTTATGCCAACAAATAAAAATAGTAAGACGGTTAAACGTCATTTTTCAAATCTTAAATTGCCAACATCCTCTATGCACTTAATACAAATAAAAGTTTACTTTATTTGTAGACAAGAGCATTTCTTATTCTGGGGTTTCAGACTAACAAAAGCCTTTAACTCTCCCCCCCCTCCCCCCCCCATTAAGACCAAGCACCCTTCATTTTATGTAGTGCCTGTCTGTTTTAAATGTCACTGCAAGATGATTTACAAGCACAGAGCTGTGGTACGCTTGTCAACTTACTGTTAATCTAATTTTTATATCAAGTGCACAGGCAGATCAAATGACTTGCTAACAGTTAGGCAGCCAGTTCAAGGCGATTAAACTGGCACACTCGTGGCTTGGAGTCCAATCTTGGAATACAAAACTTCTCATTTACCAGCTGCCAGTGAGAAGGCTCTTATTTTGTACATTATAATGTTAGGGATGGCATGGTAAAATGTGTATAATATATTCACTGGTAAATATAGATTTCTTTTTATTATTTGTTTAATTCACAGTTACATTATAAGATTTCAAAGAGAGGAGTTATTGATTGTTTGAGAGCTGTGACATGGTAAACACCTCTGCTTTGGCATCCTATCTCGGGAAATGAGATGTGGCACCTCAAAGACTCGGTTTCCCCTGACAACGAGCTATCTGGATAGTTCCTGGTCTGCCTCCCCTTGTGCCTCCAAGACGTGCTGCCTTCTTTCACTTTACTGAAGGTGAAAGACAGCAGCGTCTGGAAATGTTAAGCGGTGACCTGCCTTGTGAGGTTTGCTAAGAATTGCATTGGCAGTCATAATTGTCATTTTTTTCTCGGATGTCAGCAGTGAATCTGTTTTTGATCATAAACTATATACCCTCGAGCAAAACCTTAACTAGAAATGGAAATGGAAAGGATCTGAATAATTTTCATCATCAGAAAAAGAGCACACGCTGAAACTAAAGAAAGAAATATAGAATGTTTCATTTCAATGAAGATTTACAACACTTTCAACCACAAATAAATACTTTCCATTTTTGTTGAAAGATTATACTAACTTGTTTTAAGAATTTACCTTGTGACCATAACCTATTATATAGTATTTCATCTATCTATCTATCTATCTATCTATCTATCTATCTATCTATCTATCTATCTATCTATCTATCTATCTATCT
>JANRMT010062856.1:114782587-114829483 GCA_026402145.1 Polypterus bichir lapradei
TTTCTTTCTTTCTTTCTTTCTTTCTTTCTTTCTTTCTTTCTTTCTTTCTTTCTTTCTTTCTTACTCTTAATCAGAAGCATGATTCTCCTTCCTGCTTGCCAGTGTTTGCATGTAAATGCCAGGGAATTTTTAGTTTCAGGTAAGAGTTCATTAAAGACGCATCATCAGCTCTGATTTTGAGGAAAGCACTTCTCATTTCTGACAAGTCAGCAGCCACTAAAATCCAGTGTCTAGACATTTTAATAGTTCATTGATGGGCCTGTTAACACTGATAACTTTTTTTAGCCATATCATTTATTGCTGGTGAATAAAGCTAACAGAGTGTGTCTTAGAGATTTGATCTCTCATTCAGATAAGTAAACCTTTTAATCCATCTGGTCTTGCAACTTACTGTTCATTTTCAACAGGACCTTTTTCCTTCTTTGGTCACAATATTCGTAAACTCATTAAAGTAAAGGAGGCTAAGCAGTTTACAATTTTGTATGCCAAAAGTAGGATTATAAAATCAAATGTGGTAGTTTCAGAACTGAGTTATAGGGTGGTAATTCTTAGGCCGGGTTTATACTTCACGCGATGCATGCTGCAGCGGACGCTCCTGCAATGCAAGCGTCTTAATGTTTATAATTGTGCGCGTACTTTATGTAAATCTGGAGGAATCCACCAGGTGGCAGTGCGAGATATCATCAGGGTGATAACGGGTTAGGCTTGTTGTGTTGTGAATTGCCTGGAACATCCATTAAATTCCAGTGACATCTTACCACAATATCTTTGAAAAGGATGTTTAATGATTAAATCCATCAATCCAGGGATGTGTCCATTCCAGCTAGCATTGGACACGAGGCTGAAACAATCCCATCACAAGGTGAATACAAGCACACACACACACTAGTGTCATTGTAGTGTCACCAAATCAGCATATCTTTGGAAAGAAACCGGAGCACGCTGTGGAAACCCAGATGGAAAACATGCAAACTCCAGGCAGAGAATACCAGCGACGTGACTCCCTGCGAGACAGCAGCGCTACTGCACTGCACTGTCACCGTGTCACCGTGTTACCCCCCATGGGTGTAATTATTAACAGTATTAACAAAATTAATGATTTATCTGTAAAATGTAACATACATAATTCGATGCATTTCATCATGAAAGTGATATCAAGTATAAATCTAAGGATTCTAAATGTGCAGAGAGTTGGAATATCATACATATAATGTGTTCAGTGTGGTGATTTATTGCTGTTTGCCGCTACTGTCAGGTCAGGAGGAAGCCCCAGAAATAAAAGACGGCACAGAAGACGGTATGTAAGACTTTTAAAATGTATCATGTCATTACGATCGGGAATATGTGACGCTTGAATATAAAAGCACCACGAATGCATCTGTATGTCGGCATTTTGCTTCACCAATTCGAACCATTGATCAAACAATTAAGTGCGCACATCGATCCTGTAGGATCCGCAAAGCGGTTTTCTGTCACATGTAGATAGTAAACAGAGACTCTGGTGTCACATTCCAACATTTATCACACTGTGCCCCCCGACTTTTTGCTGGTACTGCAACTCGCGCACATATCGTGCGCGTACACGTTCTGCGCGTGAAGTATAAACAAGCCCTTAGTTAAAGTTATGATCCTATCTGCTATTGAATTCCTTTGGAATGATGACAGATCCAAATTGTTGAATAATGGCCAGAATTTTTTCCCTGGTTTGTATTTATATTTTGGTGGTGTTGTTTTTTTTGTTAATTTTCAACGATTATTTCTCATGTATTTTATATTACTGCTGTTAGTATTGCTTATTATTTGTTGTTTGTACTCTGTCGCTCTGTGTTGGGCTGGCGCCCTGCCCGAGATTTGTTCCTGCCTTGTGCCCTGTGTTGGCTGGGATTGGCTCCAGCGGACCCCCGTGACCCTGTGTTAGGATATAGCGGGTTGGATAATGACTGACTGACTCTATCGCTTTAAATGTGCGTCCATTCCATATGTTCTGCCAGTTGTACCCCAAGAGGAGGGACCACCCTGATATTAATTCAGCTGGGACCTCCCTCAAGCAAGAAGTGAAAATAGTATGTCAAAAACATTAGGATGTGTAGCAAACATTTCTTCTTCCAAATACCCTTTTGGTAAATGTGCATTATCAGTGGACATGGAATGGTTGCTTGCATAAAATGCATGCACGTTTGTAATGACAGAGTATCCTGGTGCAGGTTTTGTGTTATAAACATTGCAGATGTAGAATGATTGCATTCCATATAAAGCAGAAAAATAAAAAATGTCATCACTGACCAATATTTTACAGTTATGTAATCAAAAACAACATACAGTGTACCTTTTTCTGTTTCGAACTGTAGAGTATTCTGAATACAACATTTGTGTGATCATTCTGTGTTCATTTTCATGAATGTTCAGTGCACTTGTTATCATGGTGTACACAGAGGATTATTTTTGTCAAAAATATTATGCTTTTGGTTACTGATAAAATATGCATAATTCAGCCGACAAATGTGTAGTCTTGAATTTCTATTAGAAAATCTCAGCCTTTGATTCTGATTTTCTGAATCCTGCTACACATTCGTGCATCACAGGCCATTCATTTTCAGAGTTTTGACAGTAATCTGCTCTGCACTGCTCAAACACAGAAGCAAGCTGCTTACACAACTCATACTCAGCATATAATGGCAGGATATGCAGGTGCAAAAACTTATTTTACCAATCCATCCTCCCATTCTCTAACCTGCTTAATCAGTTCAGGGTGGCACTGACAGCACTTGAAGTGACTAAGTGACCAGTCATGGATGGGATGCTGTTTCATTACAGGGCACATTCACATACCCACATTTATTCCTTTCAAGCTGGTTTAGAGTTGCCAGTTACCCTAACCCTAACATAAATAGTTTTAGGTTGCTGAACAAAAACCCCAACAGACACGGGGTCAACGGGCAAACTGAACATTGGCTTGTCCTGGTCGGGATCAAACCCAGAGGTCTAGAGCTGTCAGCCAGCCACACTAAATACTAAATAATCCAGAGACCTGATTCATTGTGTCATGTTGTGATGCACAACTTCTCACATATTGTAGGAATTTTCATTTGTGGTAAAATGGAAAAGTAAGTGGCAATGGTTCAGTTTGGGTTATCATTTTCCTGTGGTGACTATAGGAAAGGGCTATCAGTATATTAAGATGTGTAGCTAAATAGAAAAACTTGTGCTTAAATGAGACCTAAGGCTTAGTTAATGAAAAGAGGAAAAGTTTATTTTCCTAACAGTTTTTACAAGCAGCATGTGAATGTTTTTATTTTCTAAGCACCCTTTTTCTCTTCAGTTTAAGAGAACTGCATTACTGCACTGCACTCTGTCTATAATGCTCCATGCAGGGTTCCAAATGAACTTTCATTCAGTTCTGCTGGTCTAATTTATTATAGTGGAATAAATATAAGTAGCTCTAAAGAAACATTACCGCAGTGATATGGGCGCTGTGTGGTAGATGCTGGCTCAGATATAACTCACCCTACACTTTACTGCATTGGTGCTTCAGATGAAGACTGCTTTTCAGTGTATCTCACGTTTTCTTTACAGGTATCAAAAACGCAAACACATTTTTTATTCATATGATAAAACAGAGTAGACGGACACCTGATACTTAAACATAGATATGTTAAATGAGATACAGAAAAGGACCCATGTTAAGTTGCGTTATGGGACCTCCCTAACCATCCTTTGCTAATTTCTGACTTAAAATTAAATTGCAGCGCTATTTTCATCACGGCATTTTCTAAATTGCTTTTTCCTAGGAGATGTTTCCAGATTTTTTTTGGCACCCATACACCCTTTTTCTAGCCTAACACATCTACTTCTGAGTCTTTTGGAATTTCTTGTAACCTTACCTGCCTTCCACAATGCTTCTGAAGGCTATCAAGATGCACTGCGTGTGTAAAACACATTTTAGATATGCAGAAAAGGCCTTTGAAGATTTCCAGTATGTTTACTTGTTTGCTACTAAAAACAAATAACTCTTACTGCGCTAACATCAGTGTTTATTTAAGAATATTACTACATATGGATTCCTGCCACCATTTTGACTTATTTTTGGCTATGTCTGGTTTCTCTGAAATTATTATTATTTTTTTTTTCATGTCCTCTTCATCACACCCTTGGTGACATTATTTGCAGTAGCACTGCTTTGGTTCTCAAGGATGCTTTCCTGATGTGGCTTTGCTGTCACAAGGGTCTTATAATGTGGCGGTTGCCACCTTCTTCAAGGTCAGAGAGTTGCAGGTGATCCCTAGTCTGTGCAGTGATTTAAATTAAAGGAAACATTAGTTTTCTCTCAAGAATGTAATAAAAGAAATCATGTTTTTCATGTTTATGGTTTTGTTTGACAACATGACACCTTGGAGGTGCTGGTTGTTCAGTAAGGGTGCCATTTTCAGCTTCAAGGTGGTTTGTTGAGCAGTAATGCGCTATATCAGTTCATGCTCCCAATCCCTATCTCTCTAGCTTTTCATCCATTACTATCTAAAGCACTTAATGATATACTTGTTTTAGTGAGGGACTGGCAAATTCTTTACGCAGAATTAACTTGGTGGCATTGGAATCTCTGAAAAAAATCACATTGGCAGGATACCTCAAATGCCAGTGTCGACTCCAATGCCAGAGCTGGAAGTTGAATGCAAATGAATCCTTCAGTAAAGTTTGATGCCGAGTAATATCATGCAAAGCCTGACTGTCGAGTCTCACAAGGTCATAGCAAATACAGTGTGTGTCATGAGTGAACATACAGTGATTCATTTATTTCTCAGTTTAAGAGTTTCTCCCCATGGCTGGTTTATTTTCTCAATGAATCGGATGTTCTTGGTTCAGTATATCTTATTTTACCTTCATGTTGTGGCTACATTAAGTATTTTAGTAGTTTCATTTATTTGCTTGTTATTTATTATTTTTATCTTCATTCCTGACAGCTCTGTTGTTTTGTGATTGGGTTGCTTGTGGCACACACCAGAGATCACACCATCATGCCATCATCACTTGTTACAAAATGTATCCGTTGTCACACACATGTACGAGTAGGAGGCAACTAAAGGGCCTGAGTAATGGTAATAAAACATCCAACCAGGGGGTGGCGGAGTGCACTGACTGTCTTTCTCAGTTCCCTACAGACCTTTTCCGGGAAAGCCTGCACCTCAGAAGACATCACTTTCAGTGCTGGGCCCTTTGCTGACGTCACTTCTGGTCCAGAAGACATCACTTCCAGTGCCGGGCCCTTTGTTGACATAACATCTGGTCCAGAAGACATCACGTCCGGTGCCGGGCCCTTTGTTGACGTCACATCCGGTCCAGAAGATATCACTTCTGATTCTGGTCCTTTTGCTGACGTCACTTCCTGTATGGGCCTTTAAAGCCTCCATTTTTGTCTATGAGAATCAGTTCTGAGTTGGATTCTGTTCTATGCACATCGTGCGCTTAAAACTCAAACATTTGCAGCTGGGAAAACAATATACAGGTGGCTGCCCCAAACCTTTATGATGTCTTGGTCTAAGTATTATCACACCATGTAATCAACTTTAAAAAAAACAAAAAGAAAGAAAAAAAATTATGACAAATTTATCAAGCTTTCTAGTCTCTTTGATGTTCGTTCTTGTGCATCCTTGGATTTTGTCATTTGGTTTGCTGTTGGGTTTAGCCGCTTCTTCCTGATGGTTATGACTCCTTGTTTTGTTCTTTTTTGTCACGTTCTGTCCCCGATACTTTACTCCTTACTCTCTCTGTCGGCACTGCAAGCAGTACAGTTTGAAGATATAGCCAATTAGAAAGGTCATACACAAAAGACTTGAATTAGCAGAGAGGAAGAAAGTAGTTCAATGAGAAGGTCATTTAAGAAAAGGCACTATACAAATAATTGGTTTGCAAGCAAGTCCTAAAGATGTCAGTTCCTTAGAGCAGCACTTTCCAAAATGGTTCCCTGAGCTTACCAGTAAAAGCTTATCGTGTTTGCTTGGCTTTTCCAGGCCTAGTTTCCTGAGGTTTCGAGATTGGCAGTGTGTTCTTAAGGCATTGCGACTGAAGGTGTACATCTCTCTTGATGGCTCTGCTGTAGGATTCATCTCAGACTTCAACGTAGGCATAACCCAGAAAAGGAAATCATTCAGTCTGCTTGTAAAGTAACTGAGGTGTCCAGATTGTACACTTTTCTTCTGTTTCCCACTCAGCTGAACTTTACATTGCACTCTTTTCAGTCACCTCCAGTGGCATTAACCTACACAGACAGCTTTTACTGCACAGGAACACTGAGTATTTCTTAAAACAGCTGTACTGCAGGCTCCTGTTTGTTTTTTTTTTTATTATTAAATAATGTTATTTGTAATAGTCTGACACTGTGCCATGTTTTTTTCATGTTATGTACATCTCAGGATTGCTTAGGGCTGGGCAGTAACAATACTTGAGGCTCTTTCTGTATTTCCTGCAGCTGTTTTTACAACTGGGTTTATGAACGTGCTGTGCTTTCCTGGAACATGCACTCCCTTAACTCAGCCAAAAGTTGTTTTATGATTTACTCGTTCACAGGAAGAGTTAGAGTTAGGGATTTAAAGCTGGCTTTAAATTGTTCTCTTGCCCATTTCATATACCCTGGTGGTCTACTGAACTGCGTAACCTCTGTCCGTCTCTGGATATATTTGACTGATACTAAGCTGTGTATCCAATAGTAAGAGATTTTTTTCCCCACAAACACTAAAACCAATCTCGGATAGATTATTAACTGATCTATAAGCCCTAATTGGTATACATTTGTGACAACATTTTTTATCATTCCCAATCTCTGAGCCAAAAGCCAATATTGCCAAGTTCAGTCTCCCACTGCTTTCTCTCTGCACCATGAGGATAAAGCTTAACACAGCACAGCAAAACAAACAACAAAAATCTGTTAAGCTGAATGAGTCCTGACAGTTCTTTCGCAGCACCATTTCTCGTCCAGGCATTCTGTGGAAAGCTGTCAAGAGCTTTATTAGGGATAATTGTATAGTTTTTGCAGCCCATGAAAACCAACCATAGTAAAATAGCTAATTTGGAGGCAAAAATCAAAGAGTTCAGAATAGTTGTGCTCAGACATTCTAGATCAGTACCTTTAAATGATCATTTCTGCAGCAAGAACAGAGTTTGGTACTTTATTATTCCAACAATAATAATTTCAAATGCAGTGGGCTTGTCTTTGTAGGTCAGAATCAATACTGAGTATACTATTAGCAATTTGTCTTCATATGAATGAATCGATTACAATAATCTTGGCTATTAAAACACAGAGAAGCACTCTAACTTTTGACCTAAAAAAAAATGAAATCAGTTTGTCAGTTTCTAATATATGATATTTGCAGCTATTTATTAAATAGTCTATGATTTAAGCTTAACATTCCTTGTTTATCCACAACTAATGTGGCTATGCTGGATGCACCTGTCTCCCTTCAAGCATTGCTGGACCTTCTAAAGTTTATTAAAAAGGTAAATCACTTGGTTTAGATGGTCTGTTCCCTGAACTCTTGTTGTCCTTTTGGCAACAACTCTTTCCCTGTTTCTTTAATAAGACAAAATGGGCCACACAACTGATACCTTATATTAATATGGTGGTACTGAACCTGGACGAAGGCTTGAAGCTGTGCTCTAGTTATAGAACATTACCCCTCATAAATTGGAATATTAAAGTTTTGGCAAAGATTTTGCCTTGAAAACTGAAAGTATCCAAACCATAAGACTTCATATATTCCTTACTCGCATGTGCTTTCATGAGATGTAGAATAAGCATTTGGTTGTGTAAATTGGGAATATCTATGGAACATTTTGAAAAATATTTGTTTTGGAACTGTTTCATCTGACTTACTTCATTAGAATGGTAAAATTCTGTTTGCAGATCCCTCAGCAATTAAAGGTCTTCTTCTCTATTTAGTGGGTCTCTTGGCAGGATTGCCCACTCTGTTTTCTTTTTGCATTGTTGCTTGAACATTAATCCACAGCTCAGATCTAATCATGCTCCTAGTGGATCAGGAAATGTTCATATTATAGTTTTTTAACATGGTAAGCTCATTTTTGGGATTTTTTTTTATTGTTCTCAAGTAAATTAAAAACATTTTATTTTGTTTATGTGGCAGTGTTTTGTGTCACATGACAGTGGTTGGCGTGTCAGTGATGTCACGGTTTCCATTATTAAAAATATGATAGTGATAGTATCACACATTACGGTGTAGTGGATAAAACCAAACTCTGGTGTAGTTAGTGTATATAACAAGTAGGCCCTAGTGTCAAGTTTCACTTTCAGCTGGAACTCTTTTCATTTCTGACTCAGATTCCTGTTTTGCCCTTATGTTTTGATTGTCCTTTTTCACTCTTACCTTACCTTCTCTTTTGACCACAGTTTGTTGCTATACATGGCCATCTCGTTGTTATTTTTGGAGCTCATAATAACCCTTCAACATAAAATTAAGGAGTACCGACTAAATCATGCTGTACTTAGGCACGTCAGAGACACGGCAATTCTTTAGAATTTATCACTGAGTGTTTATTATGCACCTATACTCAGCAAAAAAAGAAACGTCCCTTTTTCAGGACTGTGTATTTCAACAATAATGTTTTAAAAATCCAAATAACTTTACAGATCTTCATTGTAAATTGTTTAAACAATGTTTTCCATGCATGTTCAATTAACCATAATCAATTAATTAACATGCACCTGTGGAATGGTCGTTAAGACCTTAACAGCTTACAGAAAGTAAGCATTTAAGGTCACAGTTCTAAAAACACAGGACACTAAAGAGACTTGTCTACCGACTGTGAAAAACACCCAAAGAAAGATGCCCAGGGTCCCTGCTCATCTGCGTGAGCGTGCATTAGGCATGCTGCAGGGAGGCATGAGGACTGCTGATGTGGCTAGGGCAATAAATTGCCATGTCCACACTGTGAGACGCCTAAGACAGCGCTACAGGGAGACAGGAAGGACAGCTGATCATTCTCGCAGTGGAAGACCACGTGTAACAACACCTGCACAGGATCGGTACATCCGAATATCACACCTGCGTGACAGGTACAGGATGGCCACAACAACTGCCCGAGTCACACCAGGAACACACAATCCCTCCATCAGTGCTCAGACTGTCCACAATAGGCTGAGAGAGGCTGGACTGAGGGCTTGCAGGCCTGTTGTAAGGCAGGTCCTTACCAGACATCACCAGCAACAATGCCGCCTATGGGCACAAACCCACCTTCGCTGGACCAGACAGGAGTGGCAAAAAGTGCGTGAGTTTCTGCATGACAGCAATGTCAGTGTTCTGCCATGGCCAGCGAAGAGCCCAGATCTCAATCCCATTGAGCACGTCTGGGACCTGTTGGATCGCAGGGTGAGGGCTAGGGCCATTCCCCCCAGAAATGTCCAGGAACTTGCAGGTGCCTTGGTGGAAGAGTGGGGTAACATCTCACAGCAAGAACTGACAAATCTGGTCCAGTCCATGAGGAGGAGATGCACTGCAGTACTTCAAGCAGCTGGTGGCCACACCAGATACTGACTGGTACTTTTGATTTTGAGCCTCCCTTCATTCAGGGACACATTGTGAAACATTTTTAGTTTATGTCTTATGGTGTTGACTCTTTTAGTGTTCATACAAATATTTACACATTAAGTCTACTAAAAGTAAAAACAGTTGAAAGTCAGAGGACGTTTCTTTTTTTGCTGAGTATATTAGACTTTAGTGTGATGTTTCCACTCAGTCCTCTTGGATAACAATGGAGTCATCTCTAACCTCATTCTATCTGAAATACTTTTTGTAAAGCTCAACCTTAAATCTTCCAGAATTCGCATTGGTCCATTTTTATCGTATGTTTTATAATTTGATGTATTGTGCAGAACAGAGCTCAATACAAGCTGTGCTGCCGTACTTTTACTGAAGTATATAATGCAGTGAACTGAATATTAGGACTTAATCTATGTAATTACCGCACCTAAATGATTATTGAACAGTTATTAGATCTTTATGTTGGGAGACCTATTTGAAGACAGGGCTGTGTTATGCACTTTCCAGGACGTTAATGGCTACACAGTGTAATATCCTTTCCGCTTCCGTTTTTCCTTTTTCTTCAAGTGCTGTCTTCCTTAAGAAGTCTGGTGTCTTGCTGAGTGAGCTCTTTGATACTGTTCTATTTTTTGATTCATGTTTTTTAGTTCTCCTTTGCCCTGGGGCAGAGAGGAGGTCGCCTTATTCCATTTGTTATTTTATACATATTACTGTGAGTTCTTTTTTTTTGCAACATTGGTTCCGACAGCAGTATCTTCTACTATCATTGGAATACCATTTTTAAGAATTTTCAGTTACACTCAAAAAACTCAGTAAACCAATACACAAGCTGCAGTAGCAGAAACCTTTATAACCTTTAAGAAGAATCTGGATGAGATATTGGAACAGCTTAGCTATTAGCTAAAGAAACGGGCTTGATGGACTAAATCGTCTGCTTTTGTTTGTTAAATTTCTTATATTTCTTTTGTTTATTTGTATTCTTTGGGCCAGTTAGGGATGTTATTATCATATGGTTTTGCCATTACCTATTCCATTCAAACTAGTGTGGTGCTGAGGTGTCACCCATCGCATGACTGCACTCCTGAGGTGGTTTGTAGTTTGGTGGGTGCAGCGATATGCCGCATCGGTGCATGATCCCAACCTCTCTCTCCACTGTGATATTCCTGTTGAATGGATATTTCCTTAGCTCTGTCACATTATTCTAATTTTTGTTTGTACTCCACACATTTTAATGCTGTTAACACCTCTACCTTACCAGTCAATGAAGTCTATGGTGAAGACTGCTCTCACTGGGAGATTTTTCTAAAAATTCCTAATAATGGAAGTCCCTGGATCAGTTCTTAAACCCTTGGACGCTCAGTTTTATAACCCAACTCACATGGAATTACCTTGAGCTAGGATTCATGACATTTCTGATACTACAAATAGGTGGCAGTCAGCCATAAAGGTCTTGAAAAGGAAATTGAATAATCAGTAATCTAATGTATCTCTCATATATGGTTTATTGTCTACCTTTGTATGAGGAACATCACCTTCTTTTCTGTATTGTTTATTATAAATAAAAAAATGATCACACACTATGGCAGGTCGTTTTTTCTCTCTCACAACTATGAATCTGTAAACTTGTCCCATTAAGAAAGTTTACACAGTCAATCAGCCTGTACTTGTTTTCTGGAATTCTGATTCAGTCTACTGCTGCCAGCCTCTGCCACTATAAAAGTCAACATTGCAATTTTATGGATAGGTGTACTTACTGGTCACAAAGATTATTAGATCCCTACAGGCTTATCTCTCAGATTTGTTTTTTTCCTCCATCATGACAGTGACTCTTATTTTTCCCCATTTGCACAATCCTTACCCAGTTTTGTTTTTTGATTCAGCCTGTTGTTTCTAACTTTTGCTACTCGTTACATAAATGATGGCACATATACTTTTTTTATGGATAGATGAATCCATTTGTCACTAGGAATATTAGATCCCTACAGGCCTTCCTTCGATTGAGAGCTGCAGTAACTCACCGAGTAAGAAGACAATGACACACAAGATCCACTAGCCTCATTTCCATTTTGCCCTGTAGGCCTAGTCCAGTGATGAAGGCCACTGTGTTAATGGCTAGAGATGTGCTGTAGAAGAAGATCAATAAGACAGCAGTGTGTGGTGTTGCGTTATGTAATTTATAGAAATGGATGTTGACAAAGGCTTTAAAAAAATTTGTAGACTTTTCTCAAAAGAAACCAAGCAGCAAGATCCCAAAACAAATACTATAAATATAATATCTGCTATGTGGGATTTTCTGCTGGCTACATGACCTGTCCATTCCTTCTAATAACATTTTCACATCAGATATGCTAGCAGTAAAATGCAATTCCCAATGCCATACTTATACACCAGCAACCATTATCTATCTACAAAATTCTAGCAGTATGTCAGCGAGCCACCATTTAGTGTGACAAATGCTCATTTCAAGTAGAAGTTATGTGACAGGCTTTGTTTATGCAGTAAAACACATTGTTTAAGAATAAATCGTGTTACTCATCTTTAAATAGCCAGTTAACCTGCAGACAGGTAGAACTAATGCAGCACCAATTCACTTTGTGTGACAGGTCTGTACATTATGAGTGACAGCTGTAAGATGGAGCTGAAACACTAAAAAGTAGACACTGTGAGTAACTTTGAAATTAAACCAAAAACAAAGTTTTGGACTGATGATGTGGCAGCAGCAGCAGCAATCTGGGCAACTGAAATGGTTAATTAATCATAAAGGCCACTCATTTCATTAGCTTAAAGCAACGGTTAAATATCAGGGGCTTGTAAATACTGATCCAGCACATTTATATTAGGCACTGTCCTTTACCCCTTGCCACTTCTGTCAGAAGATGTCTCTGTGTGGCCCTGGCCATTTTATTCTGTTGGTAATCCACATTATTCATTTACTTCTGTAACACTAGTGAATGAGACAAGGGAAGAGTTGGGCCACCCTGGTGGTGAGCCCCATCCATTTAATGGAACAACAAAAAAAATGAAAAAATGTCACAGTAAAAATGCAATTCAAAGATCAAAGGTCAGGCTTGTAACTGCCTCAAGGTATGAGCTCTGTCTCCTGTCAGCCTGGGTTCATGAATGAATGCCCACTTCCCCTGGATGGTGGCTTTATATACTATGAGCCTTCCGGGGAAGTGACTTCCGTCAGTTTCTGAGGGTTCTTCAGGACTGTGAAGGAAAAAGGAGTAAGAGTGGTGCTCCCGGTTAGATTTGCTTTCTTAACCGGCTTGGTGTGCCACGAAAGCTTAGCAGAATAGGCAATGCCCACTTTGTCTTTCATCTTCTTAAGTAGTTTCTGGAGCAGCACTGAATCAATGCAAGGCACTGCGTGTAACGCTTCACAAGTCTGCAGTGTAGAATTGAACAAATCAGGGATGTCATTTGTTCAATTTGTCTTTGTTAACGTCTTTTATTTTACTGACTATTACTGCACAAGCCCCTTCACATCTTTCATATTTTATCATTAACTAGCCATGCTACGTGTAATAGAATAATTTAAAAATATTCACTATCTCTTGCCCTATGTATATCAGCACCTTTCCCCTTATTCGGGTGTGTGTGAATCTCTCTTGACTGGTGCTCCCTTTCTCAAGTATGTTCCCCTAAAGCCCGCTTCTCAGACTCGGTCATTATTTTTGAGGCACCTTGGTTGCCTCCTGTCCAGTTTTCTACTTCTCTTCTTGAAGACGACTCTCAGCGTGACTCCTGTGCCTTTTCTTCTCCTCCTGTGCCTCACTTACTCACACTTCCTCTTTACGATTGTGTCATCAAGGCCAAACTGACCAATCAGATTATTCTGAGAGACTGGCCACACACACAGACCTACCTTAGTGTTTTATTATATAGTAGAGGGGATTTTGTTTCACTTTTATGTTCACAGAAAAACATGTTTATATATATTTTTTCAGGCTCTACAACATATTTCAGGACAAAAAAATGTAGTTTTATTTATGTATTGTATACAGTGAGACATTGATGTAAATGATCAGTGTTATGTATGAGGAAAACAACATATAGCAGGGTGTCTCATAGTAGGGACCCCAAGTACTTCCGCAATAACAATGTTAACAATAGAAAATGACTGAGTTAATGCTTGGCAGGATGTACTTTAAGTAATTACTTGAACTGCTTAGAGCAATTTTGTCACTCTGTGTTCTGTGGCTAACAACCCATGCTTCTGAACATTATTGAAGATTTATCACATTTGAAGGCATTTAATACAACAATCATAAAGCTGATACCAGTTTGTTAATTTTTTTTTTGCATCAAAATCAGCATCGTGACCCAATGTGTGGAGCTGCTGCCGCACAAGTTCAGTTCTTGGCAGAGTCACGGCTTGTGTGGTGGTTGCATGTGCTCCCTTGTGCAGATTTGGCTTTCCCTCCAGTGCTCTGGTATTCTTTTATATCTCTGCCTGCTAAGTAAATAGGGCCAGTTTTAGAAACAAAATACATGACATGTATAATTGCTTATCAGTTTTTTTTTTATGTGTAAGGCATATTCAACTGATTGCACTTTAAGAAAATTTGTATTATCATTATTGCCTGCCAGTGATTTATTTTCTAATAACTCTGTGATATTTTTACAATACTTAGACTATGCAGTTTAAAATATTTTACCAGTTTCAAAATTAATAGTGTTTTGAATACATTTATTTCCATTTAAATCATATTCTTGAGAAATAATATTTACTGTTTGCCCCCTTACACTGCTGGAGTATTCCATCTTATCTATGCAGTAAACTAGTCCAGCATGCGAGTGTGATTTGATGGCACTAGCTCAACTGTTCATAATTACTACTGTGGTAAATAGGAGCGCCCTTGAATCAGAATTAGTCAGAACGTATGCTAAAGTAGACGCTTTCATTAGATTGAAACCTGTGTAAGAAATGGAATGTAAAGATCATTATTCATTCTTATTAGAAGTTCACTACATACAGTATAGCTGAGGAACTCTCCTGCAATTTTCAAGAGTAATATCTGCGAGAAGAAGGAGAAGATATATAATGAGTTCAAACAGAATATGAAGATTTATATAACAACTTTCAAAGTTTCAAGCATGCAAAAGCTCTCTGTCTGAGAGAGATACCGTAATTCTTGCAGCCGCGCAAGGAATACATCATCGAAGGAAATTTGAAATAAAAATGAGCCACTGACATTTTTAAATCCAGTCTTATTCCTTTCTGACAGTTTTATGTGAGCTGTTATCACAATTTTATCTGATTTACTCTATTGACGTAGAAGCAGCATGGGCACAGCACTGTAGGAGTCCATTCTTTGAAAGGAGTTTCAAAATAAATATGTAATTTTAATGAAAAACACCAAAAAACAGCCTTCAAGTTATCTATTCAAATAACAATTTTTAAAGTTTCCGGCATAACACTAAGGAATGCTATTTGCAAATGTGAAATGAAGATTCTGACGTCTTTTATTTAACCTTGTGAACTGAAATGGGGTGACTGCAGTCAGGAGTAGGTATGAAAGTAGCGGCACTGACAAAGAATCTGTTCAGTTTGTAGAGTCCGATTAGGGCAGCCATGACGTCTGGAGCATAAAGTGCCTTTTGGATACAGTGGCTGTGAAACAGCAAGTGCTGATGGGCCAGGTGAACGGGTTCAAGTCAATATAAAATGTACTGTATGTTGAAAAAGGTGCACTAGGAAACATTTAAGCTCATTGGTACAAAACAATGACACACATGCGTACTATTCTGTGTTACGTCTTAAGATGTAACATCTGCAGCATTAAAGCCAATGGAGTAATCAAAGGACTGCAGTACCTGAAATAATATGAACCTCGTCTAAGGTCTGTGCTTATGTAAATATACAAAAGAACACTGTATTAAGATTTGGGGGTAACATCCTTAAAGCTGAAACTCATTAATGCCAGGTTTTAATTATGAATGATTATTAGAGTTTGGTATGAATAGCCTTATATCATAATCTCATACCATAGTATCCATGAAATTTCGGACGACCTTGACTTAGGGCGGCACGGTGGCGCAGTGGAGACCTGGGTTCACTTTCCGGGTCCTCCCTGTGTGGAATTTGCATGTTCTCCCCGTGTCTGTGTAGGTTTTCTCCGGGTGCTCCGGTTTCCACCCACAGTCCAAAGACATGCAGGTTAGGTGCACTGGCGATCCTAAATTGTCCCTAGTGTGTTCTTGGTGTGTGCGTGTGTGTCCTGCGGTGGGTTGGTGCACTGCCCGGGATTTGTTCCTGCCTTGCGCCCTGTGTTGGCTGGGATTGGCTCGAGCAGACCTCCGTGACCCTGTGTTAGGATATAGTGGGTTGGCAAATGACTGACTGACTGACTGACTGACAGACTGACCTTGACTTAGTGAAAGTACTCAGTCTTACCCTTATTTGTGAAATAAATGCACTGTATCTGTCTGCTCCATGTTACATGATTATACCTGAAACTTATTTATTTAGCTGCCATTGTTCTTTTTAGTTATTCTGTCCAGAGTGTTATCTTACACACCTACTGTACTGTCACCATATGTGAGACTAGCGACATATACGCTTTATTCTAATGTGCAATGACGTTAATTTAATAAAGTTGAACTGAATTTGCAAAGTGATCATCTTAAACTCCCTCTCCTTATGCCATGGTCTTTCTTCCTGTTGCTTAGAGAATAAGGCGTAAAGCAAAGTCACATGTTGGAGGTGTGGCTTATTCAGTGTAATTACTGCTGCACAGCAATCCTCTCTTTCTGTGCTGTAAAAAGCACCCATCAATGTCGTTCCTATAAATAAAGAAAGAACAAACATCACAAACCAGATCTGGAAGCTGAACGTATCTCATTGGTCCTCACAGATTTGACGAAATGGCAATCTGCAGCCTTCCATGTATTATGGTGAACTTAAAATTACCTATTAGTTATGAACTCAAGTTAGGAGCTTATGGGCCCCCTGAAGAGATTAGGGTATTTTATTAATATTTAAATGAAATGAGTGGCAAGGTGGTGTAGTAGTTTGTGCTGCTCATAGCTCCATTTGGTTTAGTCCTTGTCATAAAATAATTAGTGACTAGAAATACTAAGAACAGTGTGTCAGAGGCCTGTTCCAGTATAATGTAGTCCACTTTATTACAATACAAGAGCTGGGCTGGGCTGGGCTAAGCCAATGCTTTTCAGACTTGGACCTCCAGCTGTGCTTGGTGGTTCATGGCACTCCAGATGAGGCTGACATTCTTAAAAGATAAAATCAGTTCTAGTTTTGGAGATTGTCTTTCAATTACCTCACATAGTTTTTTGAAGTAAACAGAATTGAAAATATTTTACAGTTGTTGAATGAAAGTAGTCCTGTATCAGATTATTGCAGTAGTTCTCAACTGGAGTGGTACACATGTAGCTATTGTGTGATATGTGAGAAAACAAGTCTCCATGGTAGGATGTGTCCCACAGTACCTCCATAGTGAGACTCCACTCCTGCCTCACTCACCTGAGCTCAGTCTCCTGTTCCGTGTCCACCGCCATGCCGGTTCATGCCTTGGGGGTCCGAGGTAACAGCTCCCTCTCGCTCCCCATCTCATTGATCCAATGCATGTCAGCATGTGTTATTCTCTGATGCTGATTGCATATTGATAAAAGATATATGACAGGCAGAGATTCCAAATTTGAAGTTCATTTTTGAGTTTTATGCATGGAAGATATGGAAAAAGATGATCCGCTGTGGCAACCCCTAAGGAGAGCAGCTGAAAGAAGAAGAAGAGTGTACCGTAACAAATTTTGAAAAATAATTTATTTTTCTATGACGCCATTTTGTCTTTTTCTCAGGCATCGCCATTTTGTTAATCCCTTTGTTATGATGTGTCTTCTGAGGTGGCTGTGTTCTCAGATGTCATCACATTAGTTCAAGAGTTTAAAAGTCAGCTTGAACAGCCATTATCCGAGTTTGACAGATAAACCCTTGAGTTGTTTTCTTTTTGATTTTTTCCTGGTTATGAATCCATATTTTTGACTCTAAACTTTGAATCACCTTTTGGTTCTGATGAAAGATCTCTTTGATTCCTGGTTTTTGATTTTCCTTTGTTCTCTTTGACTTTGATACCCGGGCTTAGATTTGGTTCTGGCTAAAAAAAAAAAAAAAAAAGCTTCAACCTCAAATTATCAAAATTGTCACAAATGCAGTCTCCTGGTCCTCATTCATTCATAATACTATATCCAACCTTTGAGATTGTACAGGATGGAGGCAGCCCAGGAACAAGGCTGATGGATTTTTGTGGAAGAGTGCACCATAACAGGTGAGTGCTGTGTTAAGAAGCTGTCAGCAAAGCGTCTCACTCTTTCTGATCCGGACTGCCAATCTTACCATATTTTTAGTTTTGCTAAACTTGTTTGATGTATCGTCATTTTCAGAAGTTTTAGAAATTCACAGACTAGTGCGATCGCTAGATAGATAGATAGATAGATAGATACTTTATTAATCCCCAAGGGAAAATTCACATACTCCAGCAGCAGCATACTGATAAAAATAAGCAATATTAAATTAAAGAGTGATAAAAATGTAGGTAAAAACAGACAATATCTTTGTATAATGTTAACGTTTACTCCCCGGGTGAAATTGAAGAGTCGCATAGTGTGGGGGAGGAACGATCTCCTCAGTCTGTCAGTGGAGCAGGGCAGTGACAGCAGTCTGTCGCTGAAGCTGCTCCTCTGTCTGGAGATGATCCTGCTCAGTGGATGCAGTGGATTCTTCATGATTGACAGGAGCCTTCTCAGTGCCGTCACTCTGCCACGGACGTCAGATTGACCAGCTCCGTGCCTACAATAGAGTCTATCTTCCTCACCAGTTTGTCCAGGCGTGAGGTGCCCCTCTTCTTTATGCTGCTTCCCCAGCACACCACCGCATAGAAGGGGGTACTCGCCACAACCGTCTGATAGAACATCTGCAGGATCTTATTACAGATGTTGAAGGATGCCAACCTTCTAAGAAGGTATAGTTGGCTCTGTGTTCTCTTGCACAGAGCATCAGTATTGGCAGTCCATTCCAATTTATCATCCAGCTGCACTCCCAGGTATTTATAGGTCTGCACCCTCTGCACACAGTCACCTCTGATGATCACGGGGTCCATGAGGGGCCTGGGCCTCCTAAAATTCACCACCAGCTCCTTGGTTTTGCTGGTGTTCAGGTGTAAGTGGTTTGAGTCGCACCATTTAACAAAGTCCTTGATTAGGTTCCTATACTCCTCCTCCTGCCCACTCCTGATGCAGCCCACTATAGCAGTGTCATCAGCGAACTTTTGCACGTGGCAGGACTCAGAGTTGTATTGGAAGTCCGATGTGTATAGGCTGAACAGGACCGGAGAAGGTACAGTCTCCTGCGGCGCTCCTGTGTTGCTGACCACAATGTCAGACCTGCAGTTCCTAAGAGGCACACACTGAGGTCTGTCTGTAAGATGGAGTATACAATTGTTAAAAAATGCACATCTTAGTGTTAGTAATACTACTTAATAGTGTTTTAGAGAGAGTCGTTAATGTTCTGGAAATTTTGCCCTATAAATAAGCGAACAAGTGGAAGGTAGAAACAGAACTGCACAGCCATGAAGCAGGCTCAGCCTTTACATCAAGAGTTCCCAAACTTTTTACGGCCGCAGAACCCTTTACCAAAAACTTTTAAAACTGTCGACCCCCTAGTCATTTACTTTACTTACTCAAATTAATAAATTTGTACAGTACTCGATATTAAATATTTTACTAGATATCAAACTTTTCATTTTAATCACTTGTAAATAATGATTGAAAAAGACAAAAGGACAACGGAATATGGCATTATCTTGTGCAACATTTAATATCGATACTGCACTAACCAAAATTAAAGCAAAAAAATACGAGCAGAGTTTTTTTACATTTTTGACATTTATGAAATAAATATGTAAATTCAAAACAAGTACAAATAGTCCAAGCTGTACTGTCTGCATTTCTTTTTTGGTTCAGTCATATTATTATCTGAAGAAATAAAAACTTATATTAACAAACAATTTCCCTGTGATAAAAAAAAAAAAAACAATAAAGTATGTACAGGCAGTCCCCGGGTTACGTACGAGATAGGGATTGTAGGTTTGCACTTAAGTTGAATTTGTATGTTAAGTCGGAACAGGTACATTATTTTAATAAATACTGTTGTTGACCGACTGTAACCAAGTGCTCTGCCAATGAATGATGGAGTTTCACCTCCCTCTGACCCTTTTATTATTTCTACTTTATTTTCCATGGTTATGGTTTTTCTCTTCTTTACTGTATCACCAGCACTTGCATCAGATTTGTGTTTCAGAGACATTGTTGAAGGGTGAAGACAAAAGGTTAAGATTAGCTTTTCTGTACAGCACTGTACACGCTATCACAGCAGGAAGGCACCAGTCGTTAACATGTCTGATGTATAGGGTGGTCCAGTTCTAATTATGCAATTTTCATTACGCTCTAACTTATTCAGTTTATTACATAGAAAATCACCCGAAAAATCCCGGACCATCGAGAAGTGTGCAAACTGACGACACAAAGAATCATCTTCGCGCCGAACTGGAATCGTCCCTGCATACATCAAAGTCATCCAGACGATCTGGATCTGCATAATTAGATCTGGACCACCCTGTACTGACAAGAGGCAACTCCCTGCTATGTGCGTAACAGTACAAGCAGGCTTGCTACTGAGAATGAATGGGGGCAGCGGGGCGGTTCGTCACCAGCCCACCTCACAGTCACCTCCACTGCAGTATGCTGCCTGCAGTGTCCACCGCACCACCTCCCCCATTCAACACGCAGCCATCCGAGGCACACTACAGTGCTACCCCCCGTTGCCCCATTCACCCTCAATGGCCTCCATTCAGCCACAACCGGGTCACCGCTTGCAGCATTACCAGCCACCCATCGAGAATGAACGGTCAGCCGTGTGTGGTGGGCGAGCAGTGAAACCACTTGCCGCCGGGAGCTGCCCTAGGAACGCTGCACTGCGCGAGCAGCGAAATCGCCCCCCTCCAGTCTCCATCCAGCCACTGCTTGCAGCGTCCCCAGGCCGAAGATGACGGAGCGGCAGTTACTGAGGCACATGCATCGCAGCTGCGGCCTCATTTGTATGTCGTAGGTTGGAAGTCCGTAACCTGGAGACTACCTGTACTTACTTGAAACAGAAGATTTTTGTTCAAACTCGAATAAATAAACTGTGTCCTCTGATTTTCTTTTTCGTAGTACTGCTCCTCAATAAATAATTTAAAGTTCAAATCACAAATAAGTACATGTCACATCAAACGAACCAATTTATATTGTTTTATCAAAGCATGACCGTACAAGACTGATAGATTCTGCTAATATCAAATATCCGTCGTCTCGTCCCACCGCGAGCAAGTGCGGACATGCAACGGTTTTTCTTGTCCGCACTTGCTTTGATATGTTCGATAAGACAATGCACAGACATGTTTGTGCTACATGTATTTTCATGCATTCTTATGTGTGACTCTTTTAATGACACATTTTACCTTTTCGTTCGCAAGTTTGGTATGTAATGTGTTTTTATCAAAAAGGTGTTTTTTTTTAAATTATTTTACTTCTTAATTAGGTACCTATTGGAATCATAGATATTTTGAAGTAACAAACAAATAGCAGTAGTAATGGGGTCTATTTTTGCTGTCGTCGACCCCCAAATTTTTTTATTGAAACTATCAACCCCTAGAAAGATCAAATTGACCCCAGGGGGTCGATATCGACCACTTTGGGAACACTTGCTTTACATTGACTTGGAGTCATTTGTGAGTTATTTTATTCTTTTTTTTAACCCTACATTGTATGTAAATTGGGTGTTAATTTTTTCCTGCTTTTTGATCTGGATTCATATATAACTTTTTCTAAATGTATGGTATTTTATTCCATATCAATTCACACTACTGTTTTTACATTACAAATAATCAGAAAGCATTTGACATATAGATGGAAAATTAAAAAACACAGACCTACACAAAAAGCTATCAATGATCCCTTGCTCAAATTCCCAAATGTGGTTTTAGGGAAGGGGGTCCAAGAAATGCCATCCTTGGTTGTGGCTAGTACCTAAATTATAAATATTTCAAATCCTGGAGACGGTACACCAAATAAAAAAAGGGTTAGGTACCCGGCCTAGATCTATCACATAATATTTGACCACATATTAATCAATAGCCTGCTATAATTAAGCATTTGCTTTGAGTAATAGGCTGACTATTATATGCTGGTAACACAGGCCAACATTTAAGATCATGCCCAGCTTTGCAGTTTTGGGTTTATATTAGAGGGGGGTCCTGACCAGGTGGTACTACATTTTGGGGATCTTTACTTAAAGCGTTTTGACAGCTATACCAACAGCACTGGGCACAAACCAGGACACAACCCTGGATAGGGAGCCCAAGTGATCCTCACAGCCAAACTGCACCAATTTAGAATCATCAGCTCACCTATCACTCGTGTCTTTGGAATGCAGGAGGTAAGCAGGAGTATGGAGATCGTAAGTTGAAATTTGGTTTTACTGTACGTGGGTCAGTAAACCTGCACTGAGCTCGCTAATAAAGCGGCATTAACATGGACACTTTTAGTACTTGCAGGATAACAAGGCTCACAATTCAGTGTAGCAGTCGTTTAATAAAAATGTTAAAGCTATTGATAATCAGTAACAAGATAAAGTAGTTTATTGCTATTGAAGAACCATTACAAAGTGTCTTTGACAAAAAGCTTCTCAGTACATTAGGATATAAATCTAAGTTGCTTCAGACGGCTTGCTGTAGTGCTTGAAACATCCCTTATTTCACAATTTTACAGCTCAGATGCAACTTCATATTTTAGATCCTTATTCTGTCTGCTTAAAATGCAGTTACCACACCTTCACTGTCTTTTTATTACACGTATCTGCCATCTTCCCTGACCTGCCCCATCTTCAGTCTTTATTTTTTTTTGCTCAAGTTTTTATTTCACTCTAGCTTTGCCCATGTTATTTAGCTTTTTATATTAAAGGTGAAGTCATACTCAGCAGTACATCAGGACCCTTAGGCTTCTGCCGCGAAACCTACAGTGCCATAAAACTCTCTTCCAGCCCTTAAATCCTGACACTAGTCATTACTTCTTTAGCATCTAGAAGCTTACAGATGATCTAATTGTCTTCTTTTGTGCAGAAAGCACCAGAAGGGGAGACCAACTGCATGCACAGCTGAGAGCCCCGCTCCATAAATGCCGCATGCCAGGGTTCTGTGTAATTTTCTGTATGGATTTACTGTAGCAGCTTCTTTGTTTCTTGTCTAAGCCCAAAGTTCAGTCCTAAACAGGCGCCCAGCCAAGAAAAGACATTTAGTGATGTGAAATTCCATTCTTCTAAATAAATAAAAGAAGCCTTTACTTTTCAGCATTTCCATTAACCTGAAGGCCTTACCTTGGAATGAGTAACTGTAAAAGCGAATGGCTTCCAGAGTTACACATTCTGGCCAAACACACCGACTGAATCATAAAATGTCAAGGTATGAGGCACAGAAAGACGCTTTTGTTTTCTAGTCAAACCATTTGCAGTGCTTTGATTTCTAAAAGGAAACATTATAAACCACCACAAGTAAAGTTCCAATTTGACATAATGCTGCCTAGATTTGCTGGATACTGGATATTCTTAAAGGTAGATCATAGAGGATAAAAATAAGTAACAAAACCATAAACCTGCGGATTTTAAATACAGGAGTATACCCTCAGGCTGTTGCCCCTGCGCCAAACTGGTTTCATTTTTCACCTATGGCTACACATTAATAATTATTTTGGTAACCTTGGACCATTCAGTCCATTGAGTTTTTATTTTAGCTAATAGCTAAGTATCCCAATATCTCATCCATATATGATACATACTGGCGACTTTGCTCTGCAGTATGTTGTATCTTTTTATTATTATTATTTTTTATCATTTCTCTTTCCAGTTTTAATTGTGTTGTTGAAAACTGCTTTTTTTTTTTTTTAGTCCACAGTGCTAAATCACAAGCCAAATTGCATTTAAGGACTTAATCGTATCCAGAATATGTTGTGGCTCCTGCAGCTCACTTAAGCTAATCAAACTCAACTGTGAAATTAAAAAGGCAATTTCAAACTTCAACTGCAATTCCTGAAGTAAATGAAAATGACGGCATGGTCTCTGGTTGCCTTGGATGGACGGTTTTAAAGCATCAGAGGTCTTGCTAGGCTGTGCTGGGGTAACAGCGTGTGAAAACAGACCTATTACCCTTCAGTGTTCTGCAAGGCAAAATAGCATTTTATGGGCTGTTTCGTTTTAGTCCTTTTAATTAGGGCCATTGGTCACAGCAGTGAATTTCACACCTGCATTCAAAATTGGGTAATGAATGAACATGTATTATGACTAATTAAATGAAACTGGCTGTTAACGAGACTCTGTTGTTCAAACGATCGTCCGTTCGTGAGGAGAAAGGCATCAAGATGTCCTGCTCCCGCAAGCAATAGCTGTGATTAAGTGGAAAGTGATGAACCACAGGAAACTGCCTTTTTGCCTGATTCATCAAGTCTCTGTTTTTACAGCGATAGGAGACACACAGGAGAATACGTCGAAAGGAAGGCCTCGCGCCAATGTTTGGGAGCATGTCCCTTTTAGTCTTTGATATATTTTATGAGACAGGATTACTGTCAGATTCGTAAGGCATTAACTTTGGTGGACTGGCTTTACAACAGTGTCCAGTCTGTGCATTGGAGAAGTGCAGCGGACAAGAATATACGGTGGACACTGTTAACTGTTAGTAGTAGAACATGTATGAGCCACACAGGTCTGTAACATAATTAAAATATAATATGAACTTCTGAGGTCTGTAAACATTCAAACACAGGGTTGTAAACTTTATCATGCCATGGCTTAGAGACTGACACTTAAAAAGTGCCAGCCCTCCATTTGTACACATTTTTGTAAATATTATTCTTTATTTTTATAGGCACACACAAATTAAAGGGCATCATGATGGCACAGTAGTACAGGGTGGTCCAGATCTAATTATGTAGATCCAGATCGTCTGGATGTCTTTGATTTATGCGGGGAAGATTCCAGTTCAGCGTGAAGACGATTCTTCATGTTGTCAGTTCACACACTTCTCGATGGTCCAGGATTTTTTGGGTGATTTTCTATGTAATAAACTTAATAAGTTATAGCGTGATGAAAATAGCATAATTAGATCTGGACCACCCTATATAGCTGCTGCCTCACAGTAAGGAGACTGGGGTTCGTGTCCCGGGTGCTCCCTGTGTGGAGTTTGCATATTCTCCCCATGTCTGCGTGAGAGTCCTCTCACAGTCCAAAGACATGCCAGTTAGTGTGTGTGTGTGCCCTATGATGCACTGGCACCCTGTCCAAGGTTTGCTGCTCCCTATGCTAGCTGGCCTAGGCTCCAGCAGACCCCCACGACCCTGTTCTGGACAAAGTGGGTTAGGAAATGACTGACTGACTGAAATTTGAGCAGTGAAGTGGATTAACTATGAATGTTTGAAGTCGAAAGTTTATTGAAAGTTTATCTCCAATTAGTTACGTGCCGAGTAGCCCAGTGCCAGACCAGTTGGCACTATAAACAGTCCCCACCGGTGCCTCTGAGCTGCTCACTTTACCTCCCAGTGTTGCTGTTGTACAAATATGAAGATAACTTGCCGTTATCTGTGAAAACACCTGCCGTTTGTTTTCATCTTTGAGGTTTATTTAGCACATCTTGAATTGGTTTGACTCGACAGGATAATGTTCCCTAGGTTTTTCTTGCATCCCGTCAGTGTAGAAGGTCATCATGCTTTTCACTCAGCATATCTTGAGTGTTTCCTTGACAAGTTTCCATGTTTGTGAAGGTATTTATCCTTCCATATGTTTTAAATCCTTTTATGGAGTCGCTTAGATGGGCCACTGCAGAGCACTCTTACACGTGTCCTCAAACTCACTCCAGACCATTTAGAGCCACCGATTATCCAAAATACCATCTTTCTTAGCAAAGGTTGTTTCTCATTTGATGTATTTTGATGTTACAAAACATGTATCTGAAATTTTGATAGTAGTTCAGAAAGTCTGATAAAGGTTCTTCTCTGTAATAGTCAGGTTTATAAGGTAAAAGCACCTTCATTAACTGGCTGTATGCTTGTGGTGGCATTTAGAAAAAAAAGCTCTGGCCCTGTGCGTGTTTTAGTTGCCTTGCATTGATAGGGAGTGTGGCTTTTGGCAATTCTCAGATGGCAGCACAGGGGAATTTGCAGCATTGCAGGACCTGGTTCATCCCAAAACACCTGGGGCCTCATGTATAAACGGTGCGTACGCACAGAAATGTTGCGTAAGAACTTTTCCACGTTCAAATCGCGATGTATAAAACCTACACTTGGCGTAAAGCCACGCACTTTTCCACGGTACCTCATACCCTGTCGTACGCAAGTTCTCCGCTCGGTTTTGCAGACTGGCGGCACCCAGCGTCAAAGCAATGCTACTGTTCCGGGTGTGGTTACACCTTACTTTCCTGACGCGGCTTCATAAATACACTGAAAATAACCGCATATTGTTTATTAGTGTAACACATCTGATTGTAATTAACTTATAACAATATAATGGTCCAGGGAATAGCCATAGTATTCCAAATACCATAACTGCTTTAGCGTTGTTACTCTCACTGCAGCTTCTTCTTCTTCTTCTTCTTCCTCTTCTTCTTCTTTCAGCTCCTCCCGTTAGGAGTTGCCACAGCGGATCATCTTTTTCCATATTACTCTCACTGCACCACTCGGAGTATTTATATCACTGTATCTGAGTGTGAATTACAGCAGCAGCTGATCGGAAAGAGAATTATCGGTATTACAGCTTCAAGGACACACTGTCTCAGCCACGGCAAAACGTTTCAAAGCCTTTCCTGACCTCGCGGTTCAGAAACAGTTTCATCCCAAGAACTATAAACGCACTCAATCAATTGCTCCTTGTAGAACTGTCTGGACTTATAAGTACAATCACCCCACTGTAAACTTACACTACAGTTATAATATCGCACAACCTGAGCCACTTTATAAAGCGCGTATTTACATATGATGACGATATAATTTTTAAGATGAAATGCAGCAAAATATGTTTATTATATTATACAGATAAAACTTTAACTTCATTTAAATAATCTATATTCTTCAGGATTAAGGATAGAATAATTAAACATGTACTACGAAGATATTTCAATGTTCCTTAAACGTTTTGAAGAATCGGCGCTAAGCTTACAGATGGCTTAACCTCTATTACAGAGCTGATTGTGTAGTGATTGGGTATTTGGGGAAAGAAAAGCAAGGACTGCAGTGGCGGCTACGCCAATATATATTGAATATAAAACAGAAAGAGAAAATAACAACACAGCTAAAAACGAAGCAACAAATTTTGGCAAAAGTTAAATGCTTGTGTCAAGAGCACGAGGCGGCTATGCAGTGTCTGCAACGGACGTGGCCATCCACCGTGCATAAGCTACCTTACTGACATTGGTGGGCGAAGGAGCCACCGATTCTTCCTCTGCCCAGTGCCACCACAAGCCTAGAGCCGCCCCTGAGTACTGCTGCAATAAATTATTTCATCGAAGGTCACACACAATCACTGCGCCGTGAAAGCCATGTTTAATAACGTGCTTTAACTCCTATCTTCATGAAAATGATATCACATATACATCTCAGTATTTTAGTTATTCAGAGAGCTGTAATATCACGAATGTAATGGATTCTGTGTCCAGTTGGAGGAAGAGAGCAAGAAGCAAGTAGTGATTCACACACATAGATCACATAGAAGATCAAATACAAAACAAAGCATTTAACATGCTACTTTAATTACGATGTGATTTGAGAAACTGGTTAAATAAACAATTTTAAGATGAAGTTTATGATGTTCTACTTTAATGACAAATAAACTACGTGATTAAAGTGGAAATGTCGAGATTGAAGTTGACATTTCGTGCTTTTTCCCCACTGTGTGCCTTTTTTTCTCTGTACCCTAATAAGCTTTTATATGACACTCAGACGGTGGGCTACGACTTGCCTTTTCACGGCGACTTGATATGTGACTTCCTTTTTATTTCCGGCACTGTGCGATTTTGTGAACGTGAGCTTTCAAGATTCTCCAACACGCTATGTCACTCGATCAACTTCCTTTTGTTGATTATACCACGGTTTAATTAAACAAATAGTATGTTTCTCCTTTGCCTCCCCTTGGTATTCGCTGAAATTCTTATATTTTCCCCCGTGCTTTTCCCATTGTCTTTTCACAGAAGGCTGCGCTTAAGGGCGATTTATATTGATTTGCATATTCAAAGAGGCGTAATTCTGGGAGGAGTTGGGGTGTTACATAAAGCGCGTGCACGTGCGTTAGTTTTCACGCTGACCGTGATTTATGTAGCGGAAGAACGTGGAAGTTGGAGTACGCACAGATTCCTGCATCTGGATTTTTCTGTGCGTAAGCACATTTCGGCTTTTGTGCTTACGCCATGTTATAGTGCGAATTCTACGCACGGCGTTATACATGAGGCCCCTGGAATGAACAACTGGATTAGACATCTGTATCTGCATTAACATTTAAAGCATACATTACTGTGAAGAAGTACGTCATTATTGATTATGTTTGCTGCATCCTACTTAGTCATAAGAACTAGAAAACCCATTTTGACCCATTACATTTTTTTTGTGCTTTAAATAGTTTTTTTTTTCCAGTTCAAGATTTCAGTATTTTAAAAACTGATTCTACAGTCTTTACTGTATTTTCATTTGTGTGTGTTTTCATTTTATTTCCTTGCCCAAGAATAACGTTGCTTGTTTTCCATTTCATTCTTAAGTGAGTTACACCACCATTACACCAGGACCACTAAGAGACCGTTCCTGTTAATAATCTTGCCTCCCAAGAATATCACCAGTTGTCCTTTCTCCAAGAATACAGATTTGACCAGTAAACAAGTGTGGTTTTGTGGTTTAGGTCCTATCATTGTCGTTTATGATTTATTGCTTTTACATCTCAACTCAATTCTCTGGCTTAGAGTTTTGTCTCCAGTTGAGTGATCATGCTCTTATACAGTGGTTCTTAGACTTTTTTTTTCTTGCGACTCAATTCTAAATATAAGAAATTTGGCAAACGAGAGATCATTTAGTTCATCAAGCCCGTTTGTTTAACTAATAGCTAAGCTGTCCCAGTATCTCATCCAGATTTTTCTTAAAGGTTATCAAGGTTTCTGCCTCAACTGCATGTCTCGGTAGTTTGTTCCAAAGTCCTACCACTCTTTGTGTAAAGAAGTGTTCCTGGCTTCAGTCCTAAGTGTACATCCCCTTCCACTGATGTCCTCGAGTACGTGAGTCACACCTTAAGCTGAAAGAATGTTGCTGGATCTACTTTATCAAAGCTTTCTTTATCTTGACAGTTAATGGTGAATTATTTTTTTAAAAGTAACACCTGTTAAGTGAATCTGTGGTACTACAGGATCACAAGCAAGTTTCTTGTCCCTGGCCAAGTTTTTGGCTCTTCTGCTGTGTCCTGCTGACTTTGTTCAGCAAAAATGTCCAAAGGCTGACAGTACTCAGCTTCAACTCATTGTGGTAGAACACTAGCCAGAGAGCATTAGAGTGCAGCGGCAGCTCTTTTTATTATCTTTATCTGTCATTATTTGTTCAATTAATAATGCCATTCTTTATATGCTCTTACTTTGTTTTGTTTCTTTAAGCAGAAATTACTAGCAGTAAGTTCCTTGTTACATAAAATATTTTGTGCCTGACCTTCAGCTCTGTCTTGCTGTAAAGTTTGTCCCTAGATATTTACATTTGAAAGAGACCTTCTGTCACAGCTCATATAGCATCTAATATTGCTAGTAAAAGCTAAAGTACTTTTATATGTGTGTATAAATGCAAGCTAGATCTGAATTATGGGCATAAAGCAAACAAATCACATATACTGTACAGTATGTCTGTCTAACCGTTTAAACCATAAATCATAGCTACACAGTTATTATTGATTGTACTTGCTGCACAATACAGAGAGGTTATGTAATCTTATTAGTAATCTAAAATAAAAAAAGATACGTAAAATTTGGATTTTTCCTCAAGGAATTTTCAAAGCCCCCACTTTCTGTACAGTAAATGTGAGGGTATAGACATATTAAGCAAGTGTTTTTCTGCATTTGATCCCTTATCGCCATTAACTAAGGCCGTTCATTAACAAAGCCTATTTGTCTATATCAAGCTGTGTGTCTCCCTGATATTTTCATGCAAAGTAATTGCAAAGGAAGGTTTTAATTGGCTGTGAAACGTCTTCTGTTGTAACTTCTGTAAGTGACACTGTGGTCATGCCCCCCACTTGGAGGGGAGACTGTGTGTGCTGCATCATCCTGCCAGCAACTGCCTGACAAGTTTGCACCCAGCAGGCTTAAACTCTCGACTGTTGCAGAAGTATTGAACCGTGAAGGGCAACAATCAAATCAGGCATTTAATGCCATTAGGAGGTAACGCAGCAGGAAGAGCCTTTTGTGGTGCTAGGAGAGCAAGCGTGCAGCCAACAGAGAGCACCCCCTTTGTTGTCTGACCGACAGTAGTGTTTCACTTTGACTTTGGTTGAATTTTACTGCATGTTTTACCAGATGAGTAGTTGGAGGTTTAGTTTTCAGCTTCTTTAATCTCATCTGAGTAAACTGTTTGTTAAAACAGATATATGTACCATACACACTCACGAACATTATATATAAACAGAAAAATGTGCATGTACTGTTTACACACACACTTTCAAGTGATTAGGTGGTCCCCAGTGTGTCATCAGAACAGCCTGAATTCATTGGAATGTACTGCACAGGAGTGCTGGGAGTCCTTGCTGACCACAGGGCATCTTGCTGTTTTGCAAATTAGCCGTCAATGGATTTCTTCATCATAAGGCTTATCCCCACAGATACAAGATGTTGGTTTCTGGGAAGACCTTGCCATCAAGCTGAATGCATTGTCATGTACGTGAAACAATCCTAAGATCTTTCTGGCCATGTGGAATGCAGTTTTTACCCTGCTGAAAAAGTCCTATAGCAGACGGGTACAGAAAACATACGAAGTACATTGTCAGCAATGCTTAAATAAGTCCAACGGTTTTACAGCAAGAGACTTATGGTGACTCACAAAAACATAGCCCACCATCACACCAACACTACCAGCATGAACTGTTTATACAAGACAGGATGAATCCATGCTTTTATGTTGTTGATGCCAAATTCTGACCCTACCATTCAAATGTTGCAGTAGAAATCGAGACTCATCAGACCAGGCAATATTTTTCCCAGCCTTATCTTGTCCAATTTTGGTGAGCCAATATGAATTGTAGCCTCACTTGCCTGTTCTTAGTTGATAGGTGTGGCACCCTTTGTGGTCTCCTGCTGCTGTAGCCCATCTGCTTCACGGTTTGACATGTTTTGCATTCAGAGATGCTCTTCTGCATACCTCAATTGTAACGAGAATTTCTGTTGCCTTTCTATCAGCTCAGACCAGTCTGGCCCTTCTCCTCTGACCTCTGGCATCAACAAGGCATTTTCACCCAGGGAACTGCAGCTCATTGGATATTTTCCCTTTTTCGGACCATTCTCTATAAACCCTAGAGATGGTTGAGTGAGAAAACCCCAGTGAATCAACAGTTTCTGAAATACTCAGACCAACCCGTCTGGCACCAACAACCATGCCACGTTCAAAGTCACTGCAATTGCCTTTCTTCCACATTCTGATGCTCAGTTTGAACTTCAGCAGGTCATCTTGACAAAGTCTACATACCAGAATGCATTGAGCTCTTGCCATGTGATTGGCTGAATGAATATTTACAGGTGTACCTAAAAAAGTGGCCGGTGAGTGTATTTACTGTGTGTGTATATATATATATATATATATATATAAATGCATACACAAACAATATATATATATATATATATATATATATATATATCAGATACAGCCTGTGGCTACTTTGCTTTGTTACTTTTCACAAAGCCTGTGAACGGATGACTAAATGTAGATACTGCATTGCTATTTCAGTGCTAAATAAATTAATGTTTGAAACTGCCTGAGGCCCACAATAACTGTTACTCCAGAGTGCATCATCAAATTATTAAGGCAGCATTAGTTATATTGTGCACACAGCATATTAACCCACAATCTTTCTTATTTACTGCCTTTACAAATGCACCCCTGAAGGAAGTGAAGCTGGTGCTTATTCAGGTGATTAGTGTAACTGATTAAAATTTACCCTGTTGAAGAAATTAAAGGTCAACAAACAACATATTAATTTGACTATTCAATTAAAATGCTTATTCATGAGAACTGATTTCTTTAGCAGTTATAAAATCCAGTTGTTTTTTGATACATCCCTCTCACACCTAATCAGAATCCATTCTGTTCACTTTGTACAACACAGGCAACTTTATTTATAATACAATATTCATGGTTTCAATGAGAAATTGCATTTCTCATTTTCAATTAAATATCATATTGAAAGCTATTATTGATTAGCTGTGGGACCTGTCAAAGACGGGTAATATAAAATTGTATAAATATTTGCAGTCTCTTGCACTATATGTACCTTCAGTACCTTTCCTCGGTATGTGTATTTGAACGTCTCTTCACTGGCGCTCCATCTCCTGAGCGTGTTCCCTGTGTTTCAGAGTCTGCCATTACTGTCATGGCCTGTCCGATTCTGTATGTGCTGTCTTTGAAGGTGACTCTCCACATTCCTCCCATGCCATTTCTCCTCCTCGTGTGTCTCGCACTCGCTCTTCCATCGCATCACTAAAGTCAAGCTGACCAATCACACGAAAGTTAAACTGACCAATTAGATTGCTCAGAGAGGCTGGACACACAGACTTTTATTGTGTTTCATTGTACAGTAGAAGATGAACAAGTTAGAAAATGTACGTACAAATTGACATTCAGATGCACATGGGGCTTAGTTAACACTTTTGAAAGCTAGAACATTTAAAAGCTTTGTTTATTTACTTTATTCAAAAACTGAGTTATCACATTTTTGTTTATCAAATGTTTTTATAACAATTAGTAATATTTAAAAATAACAGATAGTAGAATATAATTGCATATATTTGTAGAGTACATAAAATACAGTGGAACCTCGGGTTCCGAATGTCTCGGACCATGTACAAATCGGGTTACGACCAAAAAGTTTGCCAAACTTTTTGCATCTGTTCACGACCACAAACTCGGGTGACAAACAAGCCAGTTTCCCTTTCGGTTCGTACGTGGCGATGATATCCGCACGAGTTCAGTCTCTCCCTGTGCATTCCCTGTACAGCAAGCGAGTGAGAGAGAGAGAGCGCGAGAGAGCGAGAAGGCAGTTAAAAAAGGCAGTAAGGCCGAGAAGGCAGTTAAAGTATGCACCGGGCTTGTTTTTAAAGAGACTGCTTAGAGCATTGTTTTAATCTCGTATTTAATAAAGACTTTTTTCTTTTGGATTTTAACTTCCACTTCACTTCTGTTTTTATGGGATTGTTTATTTATTGAAGGATTCTGAAAGCACTGCACTTTATTTAATTTGGACTTTATTTTTGATTGTTGTTTTGTTGATTTTAATAAAAACACTTGGCACTTTTTGCACTATCCAATTGCTCCATTGTAGTGCCTCCCTGTCGTGCTCATCGGTAACATTACCGACTGTGACGGGTTTAAGGGCTCCCGGAAGCGAGGTCGGAGCATGCAGCGAACCCTCATCGTCACAGACTTTACCTCAAAACTGTAATCTCCTCTCCACCCAGTTCCTCCTCACTTCCTTCATGCCAGAACTCGACTCATGCAAGGTTAGTTTTCTTGGTTGTTTATGGTTAGTTTTTGTATAAACTACGGATTTTTCAAATGTTCATTTTTTCTCCGTGCTTAAAACTCATTAAAAAAAGTGTTTACAGACAGCGGTTTGTAAGGCTATAGCGTAAACTCTTTCAATGTTAGTTTTCTCTGTTCAAGGTTATCTCAGTGTTATTCAATGTTTTTACATTTAGTTTACTATTACACTGTGCATTCTATGGTATAATTAACTATTTTTGTGCTTAAAAATCTTAAAAAAAAATATTTACATACAGCTCGTATGGTCTGGAATGGATTAATTGTATTTACATACAATCCTATGGGGGAAATTACTTCGGGTCACGACCAAATCGGGTTGCGAGCACAGTTTTGGAACGAATTACGGTCATGACCCAAGGTTCCACTGAACATGTTTTTACAATATTGTGGAATTCAAGTAATTAAAAATCCCATCAACTGATACCCTCTTGTTACTTGTTGGCAGTGGAGTGTCTGTCTATCACTAATAACATCACACTTTGGAAAAGAACTACATCTGTGTTGGAGTCCATGAATGCAGCTAACATGATGGTGACATACAGGCCACATGCACATCTGTCCCTCCAGTACTCTTTTCAAGGATATTTTTAACCATCAGGATCAGCAATTGAACGTTTAAAAGAGGAGATAAGTTGAAGTAACCTCTTCCAAGGTAAATTTGAAAGATTAAACTAATGAACTGAGGTCACGGAGAAGTTGGAAGATTTCAAAAATTCACCAGTGCTTTTAAGTGTGAGTTTCTTAAATTCCAAAAATCCATGCAGCACTCTCTAATAATCTGCGTGTTGAGAGCTGAGATGTCAATCATGCATGACCACAACAAGGGGTTGGGGCCATTGCATTTGGTAAAAGGTATTGCCATTTATGTCAGTCCAGTATTTTGTGTCAAATATTTCTCTCAATAGTTCCTGGTCCAACTCAAAGGGATACACGGACCTTTTCACAAGTGACATTTAAGTGGACAGCCTTCTCATGGTTGCTGAAAGTGGACAGTCGTTTAGACTACAGGAAATATAAAAGAAAATAATTTAAGAGTGAAAGAAGACCCATAAAGGATCTTTCTTTGTCTGACCATGAAGAGTAAAAGGGTAAACAAGCCCCTTCCATGTTGAATTTAACCAAAAGTCAAACATGCAAACTCTTGAAGTTTTGGAGCCTCCGAGTTTGAGTGCATGTCAAGAAAGAGGTCTAAAAGAGTTGGACAGTGGGCTCACTGTTTTCAAACATGCTAAAAGACTGAAGATATAGCCGTGAATCTGACAGATCAGTTGAATGCCCTTCAGAATGAACCAATTGGAAGCACTAATGTCCAGTCATTTTCAGCTAATAAAACTGCATTTAAAATAAGACTGACATATACAGTATATTGTCACCTATGCTAAATATGTCATAGCAAAGGAAAACTCAAGCAATGAATTGCTGTGTGTCTGTATGGTTAAATATAGAGCAGAAAAAAGAAAGAAGTCATGTAATTAGGTCCATTTTTACTGTAATAAACGAATACGTCTTTGATAAAATTATTTGGTAAAGAAAAATGACTGTTTGAGAGCACACTGCTTCGCTTGCCAGCTCTGTGACAATGAATCTCACTGACAGTACGCAGAATTGAACAGGGAAAGAGAATAATCTGACCCCCACAGTACAGTAGCTCGAGGGTGCTCTGACATCTTGTATTTGTAAGTACCACATTTACAATCTTTACTGTTGTGCATAAACTGTATTTTGTAGCTTCTTAAAATGAGAAACATTCAGTTAAATATAAAGAAAATATCTATAATATATAAGAACTAAAAAAATACCCTAAATGTAAATGTTTCACACAAATACTATGCACATCTAGAGAAGAATGAAGCAGATAAGACAGCAAAGTAGAAGTTGACCTAGCAAAGCTTTCATCTTTCGTATCAGTTGTGTGATCTCATGAGTTTTATTTTTGTAAGTTCTTGCACAGAGTGACTTGATTTCAACCTGTACAAAGTACATTGACAATCTTACTTGCATGTCTCCCACAGACTAGAGACACAATAACAAAAGCAAATACACAGCGCCAGGGAGTGGCAATGCTTTGCATGTTGGTCAGAAGTGCAGGTGAACATTTTATTGTACTCTGTATGTGCTCCTGAGTACAACACTGCAATGAATACAGCTCTGTACATTACACAGAATTTCAGGCCTTATACAGTATAACAGATTACACTTTAGGAGTCAGACTTACAGTATAAAATCTGCATATGCAAAAGATTAGGCCCAAAATGTGCACATGCAACTTTCCATGCAAAAGTCAGGATTTATAAAAGGAAACCTGATGGGAGAACTTGCGTATATTTACGTCAACTCTGGTCCATCTGTACAAAACATTTCAGAGAAACTAGGGCATGGCGAGACCCTTGATCAAATAGGGAAATGCAGCCAACTTAGCTAAATGACAACTTGTGCATATAATAATCCATATCGTCAAGCAGTTATGACACAATATGATATTATAAGTGCAAAAGTGATTAATAATAATATTGCTATATAAATGCAAAGAATTATTATTATTATTATTAATATGATGCACAGACTCTACATTAGCTCCCTTTTAAGAGGGCCAGTGCTGCATATTTGCACTAAAGAACTTTTTTGGGTTTTTCAGCAATTTAAATCGTCTAACTTTTGTCATTTTTCGAGGAACTGGTGAACAGGTCAGGAATATAGTCAGGTCTATAAGTATTTGGACAGTGACACAATGTTCGTCATTTTGGCTCAGTACACCCCCACAATGAATTTGAAATAAAACAATCATTATGTGATTAAAGTTTAGACTTTCAGGCTTAATTTAAGGGGTTTACCAAAAATATTGTATGAACTGTTCAGAATAGACTTTTTTCTACATGGTCCTCCTATTTTCATGGGCTCAAAAGTGTTTCAACAAACTATCATAATCATAAATATAACAATCATTTTCAATATTTGGTTGAAAATCCTTTACAGTCAGTGACTGCCGGAAGTCTTGAACCCATGGCCATCTCCAAGTACTGGGTTTCCACCCTAGTGATATTTTGCCAGGTCTTTACTCCTGCTGTCTTCAGTTGCTGCTTGTCCATTGGGCTTTCTGCCATCCGTTTTGTCTTCAGCAAGTGAAATGAATCTCCAGTTAGGTTGAGGTCAGTTGATTGACTTAATATAAAAATTCAATTTGTAGCAGTGTCTGGTTTTCCTAACGTAACTGGGGTGATTGACTGCACTCATATTACAATAAGGGCACCTAATGAGAATGAAGCTGCTGTTGTTAACAAGCGACATTCCAATAACACACAAGTATCCGGTGAGTAGATAGATAGATAGATAGAACTTTATTTGTCCGCAGGGGTTAATTTGGCTTTTTACAGAAGCTGTGATGACTGTCATGTTGGTAAGGTTACTAGCTAAACCCACAGTTTTTCAGAGGGCCTGAACTTCTTCATTGTATCAGCAGTCATGTCATTACATGTGGCAGGTGATAGTGAGTATCCACTTAAGACACTGGCGTGTTACACCTTTCACCGCCCCCCAGAATGGTGAGGAAAGGCAGTACAATGCTCCACATGCTCTTGCAAATTCAGTTGTGGAGCACACCATAGGACTTCTAAATACAGATGGTGGTCTCTGGATATGTGGGAAGCTGCTCTACCAGCCAGTGAAGGTCTGTAGCGTTGTGATTGCATATGTATGAGATTGATTTGCATCGTCCATATATGGTTGTTTCAGGGTGGGAAGCAGGCAGGGTTTGAGACATGTTAACATATACAGAGCTGCAAGATGATTGTGATTTATAAAGGTAAATTATGTAGAAATGTGCATGCACCAGGTTTTATAAATCAGATTTTTTTTCTCATACGCAGTTTCTTGTTTTTTGGTGTGTGCATAATTTCACACTCAATTCCATGCAATGTTTTACAAGGTCTGCTCAAGCATTTGACATTATAAGTATCTATCTGTTCAGTAGGCTTATGATGTGTCAAATCAGATAGATAAAACGTTCTATTAGTTTTGCGAGTGGTTATGAACCTGGAAAAAGAAAGGTTACTGTGTGGGATGGCACAGTCATAAGAGAGTGACTAGGACCAGGAGACAATAATGTGAACCAAAAATCGTATTCAGTGCCAGGCAAGGTCAAAACCAGGAGAACAAAAATATATCGAGCAAGGAATGCACTGAGGAAAACCAGACAACCAAAGCCCAAAAGAACCTAGCACTTGGCCAACATGGAGTAGAAACTAACTTAACACTAAACATTTTTTTCTTTTATCCAGCTGAGGGAGAAACTTGACTCACATAGCAGCCATTTTTATTCTGGAGGTTATGGTGACGTTACAAGTGTGATGATCCTGGTCATGTGACCAATAATTTGCATTGCATAAATAATAAATGGGAAAAAAATAAATAGCAGTTGTTCCCAAATGAGTTCCAAACAATAAAGTCTATTAAAATTAAAATGTGCCATGACACCCAGGCTTTTAAAATTGCATTTTGACAATTGTTTGTGCACTTTTAGGAGTGATTATTTTTTAATGTATAAATTAGCAGTAGATGATCCTTATTGGATCAAACGAAATGGAAACGTTTTGTGGATGTTATTTCTTCTTATAAGATTAGGCTGTCTAGTAGGACTTTTAGGCTTTAAAACTTAACACTATAATGTTCTGCTTCAATCTGTTTAAAATATATGATTTAGAAAATACAACTTGAAAAAAATTTCAAGCTTATTTTTTTCATAAGAGTGATCCAGACCCTTGCTTTTGTTTCTTTATGTCTACAAGTTGAGGAGGTCTCTACAGAAATTTTCAGACGACTCATCCATCATAGGCTGCATTAATAATGGAGATGAGTCAGAGTATGGGAGAATCATGGAGAACTTTGTCTTGTGGTTCAGGGACAACAACCTGCAACTCAACATCAACAATCCAAAAGAGCTGCTGGTGGACTTCTGGCATGCCAAGAAGCTTCTGAGACCAGTCACCATTCAGGGGGAGGACATGAAAGTGGCTCAGTGCTACAAGTACCTGGGGGTTCACATAAACAACAAGCTGGACTGGTCTGACCACACAGTTGTGCTGTACAAGAAGGGTCAGATCAGACTGTAGGTCTCAGAGAAAGATTTGGGTATTTTGGTGTTTGGAGCAAGCTGCTGGAAATGTTCTATCTGTAGTCCATAGTAGCCAGTGTGTTGTTCTAACCTGCAGTCTCCTGGGGATGCAATTTGCGCTTGAAAGCACAACACTTGAACCAAGTTAACAGAAAAGCCTGCTCCATCACAGAGCAAACCCTGCAGACCCTGGAAGCTGTTGAGCAAAAGAAGATGGTGGCAACATCATGAAAAATCCCCACCACCCCCTACAGGGGGTGCTGTCTTGGAGCACTTTTAGCCACCAGCACATTACACCACGGCGTGCAAAGAAGAGCCTCTTTGGGTATTTTCTGCCCACTGCTATCAGGCATTTCAATGCTTCCATTCAATATACTCATTAAATTTATTTTTATTTATTTACTTATAGATGATTGCTTGATTGGCTGTAGTATCTTTCCTATGAGTCAGAAATGTTTATTTTTTTATGTTTTTGCTACAGTATGCATCTGAATATTCCCATGGGATTAATAAAGTTTATCTAATCTAATCTAATTACACACCACATCTCCCTAAGGGGTTTAGAACAAAAGCTAAAAACGTTCTGAACAGGACCATTTTAAATAGGGAATGTCCTGACATATTTATTTTCATTTTGAAACTGCATGTATATTATACTGTATTAAGATTTTTCATATATATATTCAATTATTGTAACTTTTCACTATTACTAAAAGAAGGCCTGGTTTCCTCATCCTTTCTGTCTGAGAAGAAAAATGGGGGTTTCACTGGCATGAAGTAAAAGGGCTGGATAGAACTGAAGGTAACAATGGGCCCCCCATCAGTCTGACAAGGACTTATACCTGATAGTCAGAGCTAGCAAATATGGTGTTTTGTCCCTATAGATTAATACCTTGAACCACCCTGTTTTCCCCATCCTTAACCAATTTACTTGTTTAATCAAGCACTCTATTTTAGTTATTTGTTCTCTCCAACATCTTTGCCAGGTTCAGAGGCACACCGAGAGCACTCCCTCCTTTTGGTGTGGTGCTGTAGTCTATTTGTGTTCCTTTATCCACAAAATGAACAGAAGACAGCATGATGGCAAAAGTCCTTCCTACATTATTTCCACATATAGTTTAATGAGTATATTATGTTTTTCTCACTCTGAGAATCTAAACTTTGTTAATTGACTGAAAGTGTCTGGGACCTTACCAGAGCACATCACTTTGTGTTCAGACTTCAATTTGTATTTCTTATCCAAATATATATATGCTGCAATCATAAATGCAATTTAAAAGCTTTCGAGCAGCAATTTTGTCAGATGTTATATCGCCCATGATGCTGCACACTCTGATTAAATTAGCAAAATCCCTTGTTGTGGTGGTTGAAACTAAACACCATTATTCTTTGACTCCATTCAGTCCCCAGGACACACACACTTAAATTAAAGGAGGAAAATGAAAGCGAAATGGGGGTGAGGAGAAACTCTACAGCATATATGTGTTATTTAATACCTTGTGTGCTGTTTCAGAGGAGATTTGCATAATTACATCAGCATTACTTTCTGGGTTTGCAAACGAGCTAATGTGTTTTCTCATTTTACCAGAGCTGATCACTGATGAAAATCAAGTTACTTTTATTGCTTCCTACATGGAGTTGCACGCTGGCACTCTCAGAGCATTTCAGTTCCTGCGTGGGACTTCCGAAACCTCTTCCTTATTAACTTACTCTTAGCTTATTTAAGTGTTGTTCAAAACAGTCTTGCTGGAAAATATATTAACAGATTACAGCTTTAAAGTGCTGCTGCTTGAGCCCTGGCTCAAACCAGCTATCATGAGAAATAGGTATCTTACTGGTTAGGCTGGGGGCGGCACGGTGGCACAGTGGTAGCACTGCTGCCTCGCAGTTAGGAGACCCGGGTTTGCTTCCCGGGTCCTCCCTGCGTGGAGTTTGCATGTTCTCCCCGTGTCTGCGTGGGTTTCCTCCTACAGTCCAAAGACATGCAGGTTAGGTGGATTGGTGATTCTAAATTGGCCCTAGTGTGTGCTTGGTGTGTGGGTGTGTTTGTGTGTGTCCTGCGGTGGGTTGGCATCCTGCCCAGGATAGGTTCCTGCCTTGTGCCCTGTGTTGGCTGGGATTGGCTCCAGCAGACCCCCGTGACCCTGTGTTCGGATTCAGCGGGTTGGAAAATGGATGGATGGATGGTTAGGCTTCAGTGACTCGGTAGTGATTTCTAGTATTTATTAGGTCATAAACATCCGAAATCTTTGAGTACAGTGGGCACTGTAACAGGTGATGTCCTCTGAGTCAGCTTTTACATATCTCTCTCTATACATGAAGTGTACTAAAAGTATCAGTTTTTTCTTCTCATTATACTTTATTGTGCACAATCTCTGTAGCGATGTTCACATGTCAGTTTCCGAGGCTGTCAGTCATAGACCTAGAATCTCTGCCCTCAGATCTGTCCTTTAACAGTCTGCTTATCCTTAAGCTAAGCCCCTAGTTTGTGTGAGTGAGCAACATGTGCTAGTGAGGGGAGCTTCTCTTATTGCCTTCTTACATACCATTGGATTGTTACTGAGCCATGCATTCAGATGAGCATTTTTAAGGACACAATTCAACTGCTAAATACAAGTCTTTTACCATCTTTTATATGTCACTTGACTTCCAAGTATTGTGATTTGCAAAAGGCAAAGTAACATAAACAATATAGCTGCGGCCTTGAAAAATTAGCAGGAAAAAAACAGAAAATTGACTCAGAGACATGAATTCAAATATAATGATAAAAAATATTAAAATTCAAAATAACATTTGAAAATAAACAAAAACTTAAGTGGTAAGCAAATGAGAGCCTTAAAAGAAATATTTTGATAGTCAGGGGATAATAAGCAGGTAGTAAGTGAGAGGAGGGCTCAAAGGAAGAGGGTACCTGAAAGTGTTCCTTGTGTCTCATCTGTACCATTCAGAATGATGGAGGCCCATCTTTATTCTTACAGTAGATTATAAAAACAGCAATAAAACTTCCTGAAGTTATATTTTGACTTCTACTATGCTTATTTTGATTACTTCTGCTTTATGTAGTGAATGTCTTGATCTGTGGTCTTATTAAAAAAATTGCAAAAATTTGAGTGTGAACAAATGCATTTAACAGTAAACAGAAAAATTCATACACTAAAATAAAATCTCATTTATTAAACCTGGTGTACACACCATTTACTTTTACAAATTACAGTCATCATGTAAAAGTGTGCAGATGAATGCTCTTCGAACCCCGTCTGGTTTCCTCCCTGAAACAACCATACATGGACTATGCTAATCAACCTCATAAATATGCAATCAGAATGCTGCAGACTTTCATTGGCTGGTACAGCAGCCTCCCTCCTGATACACTGAGACCTTTCCACCTGCATTCAAGAGTATTTGGCTGCATTCTGCACAGATTGTAGCGCCTCTCCCTCTGCATTCTGGGGGTCAGGGAAAGGCGTAAAGCACCATCATTTGAGTGGGTAGCCAATATTACCTGGCACACAATAAGGACATGATTGCTATTACAATGAACAGTACAGGCCATAAGAAAAACTGACGGTTCAGGAAGTTACTTTACTAACATGGCAGCCATTACATACAGTACCATCACATCTGCCAAAGATAATTAAATTAATAATGGGTTGACCAGGCCACCAAGCTGTGACATTTGTCAATCTCATCTTAGCATCTTGTGCATTAATAGAATATAACTGATTATGGTTAATAAAAGCAGCTTGATTCTCACACCTACTGCAATATGAGCACAGCTGCAAACTGCCCTTTTATGTTGGCAAAAACATGTTTTATTTTATGTATGTACACCCACACCATATGAAAAGTGAATGCAGCGCTTTTCCTGTCAATGCAAATATGCAGCATTGGCCCTCTTAAAAGAGAACTAAAATATATTCTCTACATCATAATTATCACTTTTAAGGTGTAAAAGGTTTGTCAGATCAACACACATCCTAATAATGACTTTGTGACATGATTAATTTTGCACGTCAGTCATCTTTGCTCTGGTTTAGCTGCATTTCTGTACTTGATCAAGGGTGTCGCCATTCCCCTGTTTCTCTTAAATGTTGCGTATGGATGAGTCAGATTTGCCGTTAAGTATACACATGTTCTCCCGTCAAGTTTTCTTTTATAAATTATGCACATTGTGAGCGTCTTTTTGTGTGTATTTGTTAGGTAGAATGCCCAGTGGGGCTGGGCAGTCTCGTGGCCTTGGAACCCCTGCAGATTTTTGTTTTTTCTCCAGTCCATCTGGAGTTTTTTTTTTGGTGTTGTTTTTTTCTGTTCTTGCAGCCATCAGACCTTACTTTATTCTTTGTTACTTAGTATTTCCTAATCTTATTTTTGTTTTTTTTATAAACTGTTCTTTCTCAATCTTGTAAAGCACATTGAGCTACATCATTTGTATGAAAATGTGTTATATAAATAAATGTTGTTGTTATATGCAAGTTTTACAAATCTGAACCCTGGGTTTTGTTTTTTATTTTTTCATCCTTGTTCTTGGTCTCTGAACATACAGTAAAAAAGGTACCGTTGTGGGGATTTTACATATCCAAGAATAAAAGGTCAGATTTTGGTTTTGGTTTAGAACATTTTTGAAGTGCATATTCCCGTTGTGCCGTTTTGTTTTTACTATGGGCACTGACTTTTTTGCTGTTTGTGATGCAAGGGTGGCCAGGGAGGATGACCAGGAGTGTGTGATACATAGAGTATTTACTGTGATGTTATAAGTGTCAGCGTCATACGCCTCCTAACTGTCCAAACTTGGGCAAATATCAAAACAAAAATAATCATCACATAATTATTTTTAAAGACATCTCTGGTTACAGATTCCTTTTTGTAATTTGACTTTGATTTACATCTTGAGCTTTGGCTTAGAGAACGTGAAATATTCTGCTATTGACCCTTTCACAATGTTTCTTGATCAGTGATTTCCATTCTTGCTTATTTAATTCCTGTCCTCCCAGTTATGACTTTGTCTTGTTATTACAGTTGTCCATAGACAGGCATTGTTAACTGCCACGCAGTACCGTTGAAGGCATCCTGTACAAGAAAATAATGCTTGCTTCACTGACTCTTTCACAAAAAGAGTGTTTTCATTTGCTTCAAACAATATGAATTATTTTCCACAGAACGTTCACTGAAGCGCGTTGTCAAGATTTAAGTTTTTTAATTGTAAAACAAGTAAGCCTTGAGCCATAACCGTGTGTCATGGCATGTTTAATCTTATTCTGTGAAGAAGTCACCTAGGGTCGGATGATTCAGCTCTCAGTACGTTTTTCTTCATTTTGCTGCAAGGATGTTCTAACCTTTTTTTTCATCTGTACACTTTGCTTTTAGAAGTCCCAGTACTCCTGAGGAATGTCCCAGTGAGAACAGCTTAGAGAACAAGGTTTATGATCTCTGATCACTCAGCGGTCTATTCAAAGATAAAATTACAAAGCAAGAGCTACAACTCATTGTCCCCATGACCTTGATGAAGTCTTGATGATTCTTTTTTTTTTTTGCTTTTGCAGAGTTTGAGTGGCTAACTGATTGCTGATACAGCAGAGGCAATGTCTGTGGTAATACGCATATGCAAAAGATTTCTCATGCATTATTGTTTAGGCTGATTTCCTGGTGGCACAACGCTCTTGAAATTTTGCATTAAATAGGCAGAAGTCTTCAAAGACACAAAACTCATTTCATACTAGTTATTAAAAGTATTGAAATTCATTGAAATAGTTACCTGGTGTTATTTAAATTGCCTGTAATACTTTCTGGAATGTATATTCTACACATGAGCCTATCATATGTAATTTCAGACACGCTCATGGGCTAAAGGTCGAAAGCAGACCTGGCGTTCTGTGGGGATTTTTATTGTCATTATAGAACACATACTTAACATTTATGCTTAAAAAACAGCATCATCCGTTCTGCTGCAACACTGAAATCAAATCAACATTACTTCAGCAGGAAGTCTGGCTGCTAGTATTGGCTCTCCGTAATTTGATTTGAAAGGAAAAGGCAAAAATAACAAAGCAGCCTCTGGACTTAGAAACATGTAGGGCTTTACCTCAGAAGGTTAGTATGGGGTCCATACCTTCTCCATGTCACTTTGCTCATTAAACTGCAGCAATATTTCCAGTCCCTGTGTATGTGTCTGCCTACCCTACAGTGACTACTGCTTAGAGAAAGACCTTGTATCCAAATGGTAGACATTCACAAGTATAGCAGGGTTGACCAGAACTGCAGTTTTTATTGATTATTTAAATACCTCCCAAGGATCCCTGGATGTATTTGCTACACTCTGAAATGTTCCTACATAATCTGAGTTTACTTGGGCACCTTGTGCCAGAATGTACAAACAGCATGCATCCCCTCCTGGTAGCAGTTTGAATCCTGCATGCATCATCACTCCCAAACTGCTCAGCCTTTCTCAGAACCTGCCGTTTGTAAATCCAACGGTGCTTTTATCAACAGCATTGCCTCTTTATACTTTCGTAACTGCCTGGGAGTGCTTGATGCTGATTTCTTCTCTTCCACTAAAAACTGAAAGGCAGTCACTTGTTTAAAGAGCAGATGACTACATACTGCATTTCTGAAGGGCAACTTCATATGCAAAGTGAGTTTGAGTGTGTGTGTGTGGGGATGGGGGGGTCATGATTTGGATTCATTGTATATTTTTTTTCACCTCTAAAAATGTCTTATCATTTTTGGGGTTTTAGAGGTCAAGCAATGCAATGGTCAAGTTGGTGTTCTGATTTAGAACATTTTTAAAAAAAGGTTGCTTTTGGAATACATCTTGCAGCATCATCATTTTGTTTTTATTATGGACTAACTTAGTAATTACACATACCATACAACTTTAGATTCCATCAGGCACTGCTCACTCACAAAAACTGATTCAAACTGCTACCTGGGGGGGGTGGGGGCGGGTTTAGGGGTGCATGCTGTTTGTACATTCTGGCACAAGGTGCCCAAGTTAACTCAGATTATGTAGAAACATTTCAGAGTGTAGCAAATACATCCAGGGATCCTTGGGAGATCATAAACCATGATGTCCCTACATTGATGAATGGAAGGCCAGAAGTCCATGCGGCCATCATAATCAAGTTCTTCCTTGAGAACCCTGAATACCATGAGGACTGATTGAGGTCATTTATGTTAGGGAGAATGCCTAGAGGGGGCTGGGTGGTCTCGTGGCCTCAGGACCCCTGCAGATTTTATTATCTCTCCAGCCGTCTGGAGTTTTATTTTGTTTTTTCTGTCCTCCCTGGCCATCTGACCTTACTATAATTCTATGTTAATTAGTGCTCCCCTATTTTAATTCTTATTTATGTTCTCTTTTTTCTCTATTTGTATGAAAATGTGCTATATAAATACATGTTGTTGTTGTTGTTGCTGCTCTGTTTAGTCAGTACAAGGGGTGGGCAAACTGCATGGGTGCAAGCAGCACGTGGGCTACTCAGAGAATTGTACAACAGTCAGGACCTCCTGAGGTCTTCTTAACAAGATGATGTTACATGTAGCTAGTGAATGCATAGCTGCTATGAAGTGTCTTCCAAAATATTAATTAAATAAAACAAGCTTTTACCACTTTTTTTTTAAGAATATATAAATGTGCATGGTGATTTTTTCAGCAATGGATTTTATTGGCAGTGGAGCCACAGGTGCGACTCCACGTCTGTGCACAAATTAGTATAAGATCACCATCTACAAATATGAAGGGAGGTGGTTAAAAGGAGAAACGTAGCAGATTAACCAAAATGGATTATTGCTGTTATTTCAACCTGTGTGTTTGGTAAGGAGAGAAGTAAAACACACTTACTGGAAGCTGCATGCCCACTGTGCCTTTGGGCAGTTTGTGTTTCAGTGCTGACTCTGAAGAGGAGGGTAGTTATGGTTCTAAGGTGAGTTCATTTCACTTCTGGTATGGCGCAAAGGTCTTCAAAATTTAGCAACAGTCTGAGTGAGAAGCAGTAAGCAAAGCCCGTTTTTCCCAGTTTCACAGAGTAGTGTTCAAACATAAATGTAGACCACACAAAATCAGCTCAGACAGTCATCCTATGTTCAGAATAGGGAGGTCATGTTTTACCAGTATGCCAGTATTTTATGAGAACAGGGTATGATCAGAGTGGAGCATATGATATTATTTATCTGGACTTTAAGATAGCATTTGACAAGGTGCCACATGAGAGGCTGGTCATCAAACTAAAAAAAGTGGGAGTTCAGGGTGATGTTTTTAGATGGGTGTGCAGAATTGGCTCAGACGCAGGAAGCAGAGGGTGATGGTGCGAGGAACCTCATCAGAACTGGCCAATGTTAAGAGTGGTGTTCCACAGGGGTCAGTGCTAGGGCTGCTGCAGTTTTATATATATATAT